>MNCL01000246.1:0-35984 GCA_001932985.1 Proctacanthus coquilletti
TTGAGCAAATTGTTTCCTTCAAAATTCTTGTACACTCTATAAATTGTTTTTTTTTTTTTGTTTGGTAATTGTTTATTTATTTATTTATTGTTTTTGTTTTGCCTGTTTGTGCTGTTTCTGTTTTTATACATAGTACATAAGATTTTTTTGGTTGTTTTTTTTTTTTTGTTTTTTTGTTTTGTTTGTTAAATTGTTTGTTCATCCGCGTAATATTCTTTAATATGTTCTGTATGTGTTTTGTTTTGTTTTGTTTTTTGTTTGTTTATTTTATTTATTTTATATATAAACATGTGATGGGGAGCCAATTGATTGATTTAAACATTTATCTTAATGATCGAAATGTCGTATCGATTGATGTTAAACAATTGGACACAGTTACAGATCGATCATTACGATTAATGATCACCTCAAGATCAATTGGTTTGGCGTTAAGGATTATCAGGGGATCTATTGGAAATGATATTTAAAAATTGTTTTGTCTCAGTATTAAATGCCAAAGCCTTTTGTTTTTTATTATTTTATTATTGCTGTTTTTATTCTTATTTTATTTAGCTCTCTTTGATTTTTCTTGATGTTTATTATTTATTATTTTCTTTCACCAAAATGTTTTATTATTATTATTATTTTTTTTTTCTTCTTTTAATTTCATTTATTATTATTTATTTATTTATTTTTTGATTAACAAAATGCATTTAAATTAAAATTCTTTTCTAGTTTGTTATTGTTGTTGTTGTTGTTTTTTTTTTTCTTTTTACTTGCATAACTCGAACTAAGGATGTTAAACGTTTTCAGGTTGAGATTTTGATAATTGCCCAGAAAAACTATAAAAAATGAAAAAAAACAACATAATCGTGCATAAAACAATTTTTTTTTCTTTCCTATAATTTTTTGAATTAACTTTTTGGAAAGTTTTTTGTACACGTATTCATTTGAAATGTGTAGAATTATATTTTTTTTTTTATTAATAGACTTTATAATTTGATCATCAAAATAATTTAAATGGGGAAAATATTCCATTTGAAAACTTCTATAAAATTTTTTCTCTATTCAAAATTTTAAATGTACATGAAATCAGACTGAATTTTGCTCATATTTCTTGAATTGTTCAAATTTTTTTCTATAAGATTTTATTTTCAAAACATCGCAAAATATCGGAATCATTAGACTCACATTGTTTTAAATATTCAATTTATAAAATTTATTAATACTATCGAATAGAATTAAATTTTACATTAGATAAAAATATTGGAAACATTCTGACTCGATGTACGCTATTAGATTTTTTTAACACGCTTTCATTTTCAAAGAAAATAAAATTCTCAAAAGTAGTAAAACATAAGATTTCAAATTTTCAAAATACCAAAAATTTTATATTTTATTTCTTTTTTTCTCATTTTTTATATTTTCGGGCAAAATCACTTCAACCCATTTAGCCAAAAATTTCATTTTTTTTCTTTTTGGTTTTTTTTTTATTTTTGTCGAATTTCTGTCATATCAGTATAAGAAAATTTTTAACAGATTTTTCAGAAATTTTGTTCGTTCCTTTTGCCAGTATTTGTACTTTCTGTCTAGTATTTCCAAAAATCGATTTTCGAAAATGTTTTTTTCTCTCTCTCTCTTTTTTTTTTCATTTCATAGTATGACTTTTCATCAAATTTTAGCCTAGTAGTAGTTCATTTCATTACCGAAATATTTTTTACTCTCACTTTTTTTATTTTCCAAAATTTTGAATTTTTGTGTAAATTTTATTTTTCGTTTTTTGTTTTTGAAAAATCTGTTTTCACACAACTTTTGCATTTGTATGCATATTTTTTCCATATCAAGTAAAATTTCCGGGAAATTTTTGTTCTTTTTGTCTCCGTTTCTTTTTTTTTTGCATTATATTGAAAATTGAAATAAAAAATTCAATTGGTTTTTTTTTTATATATTTATTAATAAAGAGAGGCGAATTGGTTTTTTGTTTGTTTGTTTGTTTGCATAAATATGATGTGTTTATTGACTTGGTTTTTCTTGAGTTTTTTGTTTGTTTTTTTTTTTAAGCCAAATTATACGACGGAAAAATTCCTTCTTTTGTCTACACTTATTGTAAACAAAAATAAAAATAAAAAGAAATTTAATAAACAATTTTTTCTTTGGGTATATTTGCTAAAAACAAAAAAAAAAACTTTTTTGATTTTTTAATTTCAAAAAAAAGAAACCAAAAAGGGTATATTTTTGATTGTTGTTTTTTTTTTTATATCTTAAGAAAATTTAAAAGTAAAAGAAAATATTTTAAAAGTAATTTATTTTTTGTTGCTTATTTGTTTTTTTTTTTTTGCTGTATGTTGTTTGTTTGTTTTTTTTAAGGTTTCATTTTATGTATATATATATAATTTTTTTTTTTTTGCTGGGGTGGGATGGGCGTGGGGAAGGATAGGATGGTAAAGGGGCCATTTGTTTTGCTTAATTGTTTTTTTGTTTTTTTCTTTTTTTTGTTATATTGTGTTTGTTTTTCTGTATACAAAAAATCTAGCACACACAGAATAAACAATACACTCGCGCACAAACATCATACACTCTTGCTTATAATAGAAAATAATAAAGATTTTTTTTCTTTTTTTTTTTTTTTTTAAAAAAAATTTATATTTTGTTTTACGATCAAATTAAAAAAACAAAAACAAAAAAGACAAGAAAAAGACAAAAATAAATAATAAAAAATAAAAAATAAATGAATAAAAAAAACAAAAATGTATCTAGTTATTATTTATATAAAATAAAACATCACATTTAAGATGAAAATCGAATATAAAAGAAAATTGCATTCCTCTTAAAGATAATTTTCTTTGTTTGCTTTGGAATTAATAAATTTTTACTACTTATATTAGTCAATCTTCAATCTTATCATAGTTTCTTTGTTAATTATTATTAATTTATTGTTTGCTTTTGTTTTTACAATTATATTTTACACTTAGGTGAGTGGCTTTATGTTTTACACTGTAATCTGTTTAAAAACACTTATTTTTCTCTTTTGTTTGTTATAAAAAATTTGTTCTTTTTTTTTCCTCTTTTTTTTCTTAAGTAAAAATAAATTTTGTCTTCAGTTTCCATTTCACTTCATTTTTTCTTTATTTTTTTTTTTTTTTCTCTATAAAAAACAGCACTATAAATTTTTATTTTAATGTTTTGTTGTTGTTGTTGTTTTTTTCTTTTCTTTGTTTTGTTTTATTTTCATTATTATTAGTTCAAATATTGTTGTTGTTCTTTGGTTTTGTTTTTGTTTTTTTTTTTTTTAATCTATATTTAATAAAATTCATTGTACCTAACTAAAATAAAATAATTTCATTTCTGTCGTTCATTTGATGTTTTTGTTTTTTTGTTTTTTTCTTTCTCTATGTTATTTTTGTTTTTTTTTTTTTTTTTTTTTTTTTTTTTTTTTTTTTTTTTTTTTTTTTTTTTTTTTTTTTTTTTTTTTTTTTTGCGCCGGAAATATAATGAAGAGGAATACACAAAAATGAATAAATAAATAAATCGTGTGAAATTTTTTCAAATGGGCATTAAAAGAAAACAAAAAAAAAAAAAGTCGAATAAAATTTGTTCCAAAAAGTTTACTTACAATTGCAGAATTTTATGATTTTGATTTTGACCTATAATCGTGTTATTTTTTTAATTTTCATTTTTGAAATTACTGAACACATACACTCCTGTTATCAAATAACATAATAATTCTTTTTTTTTTTGGTTTTTGCATTTAAATGTACTTTTTTTTAACACACCTACGTTTTGGTTTTCTGGTGAATTTATTTATGTTTTTTTTTTCTGTTATATTTGTTATGTGTTTTTCTTTCTGTTACATTTAAAGTCTATTACATTGTTTTTTTGCTTAATTAATTTTCTTTAAATTGTATTTTGTTTTTTTTTTTGTTTTCCACGACGAACTTAAAAGGCATTTTTTTCCCGAGAAATGTAAAAGAAAATTTTTTATTTGTGTTCCTTTATTGTTTTTTTTTTCTTTTTCTTCTTGTTTTCTTCGATTTAAGTTCAAATTTTATTGTTTTAATATTGAAAAATTTTCATATTTAATATTTTCTGGTAAAACTAGAAGAATATATGCGTCCATTTTTGAATTGGGATTGTTTTTGTTTTTTCTTTTTTATTTTCTTGTATTAGAATTTTGTTTCAATAAAAAAATTAATAAGGTTAGTATAAAATAAAATATTTTTAAATTATTTATTGTATGCTTCCTCTGTAGCAAAATATTTTGGATAAAAATCGTGTAGTATAAATAAAAAGATATAAATTTAAAAATTGTTTTATTTTTTGTTGTGTTCAAGGATCAAAAATGAAAAGGCATTAGATCAAATAATTTAAAAAATTTTAAAAATATAATTTATTGATTATTTAAACTAATTGATAAAATAATTACAAAAATAAATAAATAAATGGATTTTCAAAATCTACAGAGGTTGCAACAAATTTTATACATTCAAATTTTTTTCAGCAAAAGGAAAATATCAAAATTTTAATACACTGAAATTGTTTCCAAAATTTATTTCATGACTATTCGAATTTTTATTCAAGAAATTGGAAATCAATCCACACTGGCCGAAAGATGACTATTAAAAAAAAAAAAAAAAACAAACTAAAAAATAAAATATATAATAAAAATACATGATAATTAAAAATTTCCAAAAATATCCATAATTCCTTCAAAGTGCTTGTTTTATAAAATCATTTTGTTCTCTGTATTTTTTTTTTTCTTCGAAAATTTTTGTTCAATTTTTAATCTAATTATTTATTTTTTTTTTTTCTTATTATTTTGTTCACTTTTGCATTAGTTTTTTGTTTTGTTTTTGTTTTTTTTTTAAATTATATTTACTTCTATTATTACTATTTACAACGTTTTATATATTTACACTTTGATTTTTTTAATTAGCTGTTTGTTCGCGGAAAAAAATTATTTCTTTCCAGTTGAAATTTTGTTTTGTTTGTTGTTGTTGTTTATTTTTTTTTTTCTGTAGGTAACCATTTTTTTTTTCCTTCGTACAAATAAGATTTTATTATTTTTAGTTATTTGTTGTTGGTTTTTTTTCCCTTTTTTTGTTGTGTTATGTCCGTACTTTTTGTTTTGCCTTAATTAACACTACAAATTTAATTATTATTATTTATGTTGGTATGAAAAGTTATAGTGTGTCGTATTGTTTTTTTTTTTTTTTGGTTTTTCCTCATTTATTTTATTTATTTTTGCAGCTTTTACACGTGTTGATTTTAATTTTTTGTTCTTTTTTTTTCTATATATATATATAATTACTTTGTTTTGTTTTTTTTTTTAATTAAAACAGAAGTTTTTTATTTGTTTTTTTCTTTGTTGTTGTTGTTGTTGTTGAAACGATCTCATCGAGATACGTTACTACGAGCAGACGGATATTGGGGTAGACGTTAAACCCTTTTAGCTACATTCAACCGAGTTACCATCCATTATATCATTCACAGTCTGTAGGCTTTCACAACGGTTGTAGGTTAATAATAGATTTTCTGAACGGTGATTTATCGTTCAGAAAAAACTAAAATCTCATGGATTGTGCGATAAATTATGTGGAGGCTGTCCTCCGGCACTGCTGGTAGTATTGCCAGCTAGAAAATTTAATGCTCTAGCATCGTTATGTAAACGTAGGGCTTGTTCAAGTCTATGCTCTTGTAAGCGGATAGCTTCAGAAATATCTGGACTCACCTGTTGCTGCTGTTGTTGTTGCTGTTGATGCTGTTGCTGTTGTTGCTGTTGCTGTTGTTGCTGTTGCTGTTGCTGCTGTTGTAATTGAGGAGTTTGAGATTGTGGAGGATGTTGTTGAGATTGTTGTCCACTACCACCACTTGATGTATTTTGATTATTACCATTACCACTACCAGAATTTTGTTGTTGTTGCTGTTGTTGACCGAATGCACCATTATGATGGCGTAAAGGATTATTAACATTAACATCATTTGATGCACCATTATTTGATGCAGCTACAGATACTGCTAAACGTATAGCAGCCTCTGCTTGTGACCGAAGTATAGCTTCAGCCTGGTGTCTTCTCAAGGCAGCTTCGGGAGAATTTTGTTGATGATGTTGATGATGGGATTGATGTGACATAGGATCAACAACCATTGATGAACGCATCATTGAATCGGCCATTGATACACGCATTGCATTCATAGCTGCATGTGCAGCAGCCGCTGATGCTGAATCATTACCCATAGGTGGTGATGATGATGGACCACCCGTATTTGGACCATTATTAACTGTCTGTTGTGGTGCAACATGACCCATACGCATTGCGGCCGCTGCTAAATTTACAACGGCCGCTTGTACAGCACCCGCTGTTGTTGAATCAACAGCAACACCGGGCGATCCTAAACTTCCAGGAACTCCAGCACCAGTCTGGCCAACAATACCAGCGGCAGCGGCCATTAATGACATACGATTAGCATGTATATCATCAACACCATATTGTTGATGTAAATGGCCATTATTACCAGCCCGTAGTATATCACTTAATTTGCTACTACAATTGTTATTATTATTATTTAGGAGATTTGTTCCCGGATCCGAACCCGTCGATGATAATCTACCATTACCGGATGAACTATCCGAATGTGCAGAAGGTGATGGACACATAGAATTTGTACCACCATCACCTGTACCACCTCCGCCTCCGCCTCCCATCGATAATAGGCCTGAACTTGAGGCAGATACAGCGACTGCTGCCGCTAATAAGGTATCACGTTCTCGACGTTCGGCTGCCGCCCTAGATAAAACATATTGGGCGGCAAACTGATGCTTTGGATCCATTCTCATATGTTCCATGTGTGTCAGGAGGCCTATACCAGAAAAAACAAAAAAAAAAAAATCCCATTTATATTACACAAAAAAATAATAAAAAATAATAATAAACTTTGAAAGTGCATTTTTATTATTTTCTCTCAGTAATATTATTTAATTTTTTTGTTTTTTTTTTTTTAATTAAAACTAATAGACTATTTTCAAAATCCTTTCATTTCTTAATCAAATTTATCTACCTGATCTATAGTCTAGTAGAGTCTAGCAGAACGGCTACAAATCTAAATTTGTTTTTATAGTGCTGTTATATTCTTAAAATCTGTGTCTTATTCACAAATACTAAAAGAAAAAAACAAAGGTAGGTAGTATTACTTACCGGCTTCATGGGTAAAAACGGCTTGGCATACGGAACATGGCCACATCCTTAAGCTGGTCGTTAATTGCGACGCTTCCGGATGGCATGCCAAGTGCTTACGTAGAGATCCTTCGTTGACGTAATGCTTCCCGCATACGGGACAAGGATGATTAGCCGTTCTTCGTTTTGCTAAGTAGGGGTCAGTTGTTGGTAAGCAAACAGTTTCGTGGAAAAATGGGTAAAAGAAAGAGAAAAAATTGTCTATGGTCAATGCGTGAAGCCCCCAAAAAGAGTTTCTGTTTTTTTATGTATTTTTTTTTTTCAGGTGAAAGTGTGTTAAATAATGAAAAGGAAATGAATATGAAAATTAATATCAATAGATTTTATGATCAAATGATCATTTTTTGAAATAAAATCAAATTTTTAACTTTATTTAACGTATCTATTGATATTTTATGTAAAAAGAAGCACTGTTTTCTTTTTTTTTTGGTTAATTTAAAAATTAAAAATAAAATTATAAAGCAAATGATAAATAAGAATATGATGAAAAAATCAAATATGCATTATGAAACATATACAAAAAAAAAAAAAAAATGTTTTTAAATATAGAAAATATGAAAGGAACCCAGCAAAAAAGCGGTGATATTATAAAAAATAAAAAATAAATGTGAAAACTAAAATTATACACTAAAATTAAAATTATTAATTTAAATTTTAAGTTAAATATTAAATAAAAAAAAAAAAATAAATAAATAAATAAATAAATAAACAAGGATTTAATACTTACTGGCAACTCCGGATGCATTTGGATCTTTATGCGTATGTTTCATATGCTCCATTAGTGACTCCCCACCCAAAAATAATTTATGACAAATAGGACACGTCGTCGCGTTAGGGCCACCAATGAGGGCCGCATGTTGCTGCAATACACCAAGATGCAGCTGTAGCTCCTGTTGTTCGTTCGTTTGTTGTGTGTGTGCCATAAAATCCCCAGCACCCAAATAATAATGAATTATACAAATTTGAGTTAAAGGCGCGAAAGGCGAATGAATTTGTTTTGTATGTAATTTTTATTTAATTATTTATTTATTTATTACTATTTCTTTTTTTTTCAGATATGAAATATACTATCACACAAATATTTGTATGTATATATATATATATTTTTTTTGTTTTATAAATTGTTAATACACATGAAAAGCATTCATATGTTGTTGTTTTTTTTTCCATGCATTATACAAGACTTTTTCCAATAGAATATTAAAAAAAAAAAAAACAGGAATTTATTCTATACAATTTCGAATTAAAGACATTTTGCAAAAAGTCATGTATAAAAATGTCATGAGAACAAAATTCCAACATGCAATGATGTCATAATAATCAAAAGTCCACAAAAAAAAAAGAAAAAAAGCGTCTTTATTAACACATAATCAAAATACATCCTTATTTATTTATTCATTTATTTTTTTTTCTTTTGAAAATTCTTGAAAAAAAAAAGTTAAATTTCTATTTGTAATTAAAAACATTCGTTACAATTCGTTAGATCAAGATAAAATCAAAAATAAAAATATTAACATTAATAAGACGCTTTTATTTGAAAAGAAGAAAAAAAATTTAATAGAAATTATTTAAGAAAATGTAATGAAAATATAGAAATTAAAATTAAAATGAATATAAAAGAAAATACCTTCAAACCCATGCAATCATGCAATCAGTACTTCAAGAAAGTTACTAATTTAATTTCTGTTTGCTCTTGTTGTTGTTGTTTTTCGTTTTTTTTTTTAATTAATTATATTTTGTACTTATTTCATTGAATTAGCGAATAACTTAGCGTATATAACATTTTAGTATTTAAAAATATAAAATAAAATAAAATTCTTTTGTCTTTTTTTTTTTTTGTTTATAATATTCTCTCCCGCCCCTTTGGAATAGTTTTAATAATTTATCAGTAGAATTTATTCACAATAGCATTAAAAAAGAAAAAAAAAGGGATGCGTTAATGATGGTCATCTTGAGCACGCAATTTTTATACTCTTGAAAAGATACTGAAGAAAAATAAAGGCATCCAGGGGTTAGTCTATGCTATGCCTCTATATAAAATTCCATCAATACTCAAAAAACAAAAAGAGCAGGGGTGACTAAGAAAAAGAAAAAAAAGAAAAGAAAAGAATTAATATAGAATGAATAATTACAAAAGAAGGGAATTGCTTTTCTTGTTCTTAAGTTTTTCCGGGGTTGTAAAGGAGATTCTTCCAATGTTCGGTAATAAAAGGCGTGTGGGTAGCGGACGAATGGCCTGGAATGGTATTTCTCGAAGGGTATCTTAATATTAAGTAATCAAAAATATTCTTTCTTTATCCATCAAGTGGCTACAGGTGTTCATTCTTAATCTAACCCCATGTCGAATTAACATTGGAAACAAAAGATAAGAATTTTCTATTATTAGTATTATTATTATTTTTTTTCTTTAAAAAAGAAAAAAAAAAGAACTAAGGGGGTGATTTTGAATAAAAAGAATCTTTTAAAAATTAAAATCATATTTTAATGTTTTATATAAAAGAATTTAATTCTTATATAAAAATAGAAATTGAATGAATATTACAAGGAAATTCCTTACTGTTTTTTTTTTTTCCAAAAAATTAATCTATAAATCTATGAATTTAATGATTTTATGATTTTTGTTAATTTTTCCCAATAATTTCTTCTTAAGTGATTAAGAATTTTATTTTATTTTATTTTATTTTATTTTTTTTCTCCCATTCATCCCGAGGCACCTCCCGACCGTAATTATCATCATCCCTTGGAAGCCACTTTACAGCATCCTTTTAGCCCTTGGCTGGTTATCCACTAACAAGATCACGATTCCTGTCCTGGTCCAGGTCTTCCAGCATTTAAAGAGACTTATGCAGACAATACACAATCTTATAAATATATACACTAGTTAAAGGTGTTGTTAAGGGATAGCTAATGGGGATGCTGCGATGCGAAAACTACAAGGGATGTCACACTGGTAAAATGAGCACGAAGGGACCAGGAACTTTTAAATTTTCTTATACTGCGGTCCTTGTGGATACTTTCAAACAAATTTTACTTTCTTGTATTTTTCTCCCTCCCCCGCCCGCCCCCGCCTTCCGGCTTCAACATCACCTTAAATAATCTGCACCTTATTCTCACTTCATAACATTTTAAAAGAAAGTACTTGTACCTTTTCGACTTAAATTTAAATCAGTTACATTCTCTTCCGATTTAATTTTTATTTATTTTTTCCTTTTGTTTTTGTGTGTGTGTGTGTGTGTGTGTGTTTTTTTTTTTTTAATTTAATTAATTGCATAATTAGGTATTTAAACAATTAATTTTCTAAAAATTAAATTAACAATGGATATTTATGATTTTGACAACTTTAAATAATTTCACAGGAAAGAAAAAAAGAAATTATTATTATTATTTTTTTTTTGAATTAGTAATTAGGGTATTTTATTAATTGTTAGTTGATTTAGATTTTGTAGATTGTAGGAATCTTAAGGAATCTTAAAATGTTTAAGGGATAGTGCAAAAGAAAAAACACTATGACTGTCTTAAATTTTCAAGCTTCTAGGAGAAGGGGGAACCTTAAAGAATCCTATAAATTCTTAGTGATGTTAAAATTTCCTTTTTGGATTTTTAACTACAATTTCTTGAACCTTAACAGAGATTTTAAGAGCCTGAAAGGTATAAAAAAAAATAACACAAAAAACAGAGAAATCCTTTTCAAAATCATTATCGAATTATTCACGCGATTTTATTCCACTTCATTTCACAGTTTCTTCCCTTTAAAAAAAAAAAAAGAACCAAAACCAAGAAATGAAAAGATGGTTCATTTTATATAGACATATTCACATATATAAAAATTCGCGAACCCTATATACCCGCATTTTACAGGGATTAGGGATTTCATCGTCCTTCCAGAATAAAAATTGCAAGGAAAAAAAAACAGAAACTACATCATCAAATATTGGGGTGTGTTATCAAATCGAAAAATGCCCTTCATGCCTCGACTTGAAAATTTTGTTGAGTGCCTATTGAAAAATGTCGTCCATAAAATGCACAAGAAATAAAAAAAAAAAAAGTAAAAATTAGAACCCCCAAAAAGGTTTGCAGTGTAAGATGGAAAATTGTAAAAAGAAATAAATCGACAGGAGAAATCGGGAATAGGGGGAAGACCTATTCCTATTTCGGGTGTGGTGTGGCGAAATGGTTTTTTTTTCGCAACCTTTAATTACGATTCCCTCTCAATTTGTAAAACCCGGAAAATGTAATTTTTTTTTTTTTCTTATTTTATCTTCAATTCTATTGAATGCTTTTTTTTTTTAAAAAAAAAAAAAAGGGGTGTGTTTTCTGCCTGCCATTTTTATGCACTCAAGATGACTCTTTTTTTTTTTTTTAAATTCATTTAATAATTCCTTTGAAAATTTATTGAATTAATCGACATATCCAAAGTTGGTTCGACCACCAAAAATTTAGTAATTTTCACTAAAAGGTAATTTTTACTTTTCTTGCCTACACCGAACATACCACAGGATACTTGGGATCGTGGTCCATTTTATTTTTATTTTTTTTTTTTATTTTTCCTGTATGCTAATGATTTCCTATTATTATTAAATTTCTATTGTTTTTGGTATGAATTTTTCTTTTATCAAATATTCTTCTATGATTTATTGGGCCTTTAGTCTAAAATCTTTTTTTTTTTTCTAAATTTTATTAAAATTTAAAACAATCTAATTAAAATCAATGTTTTTTATTTTTTATTTTTTTTAATATTTTGTTTAATAAAGAAAAGATTGTAGAAACCTTAAAAGTAAGACATTTTAATGTCAGCAAACGGGCAACAGTGTAAAAGAACGTGCTGAGCTCTGTTATAATGAGAAAATAATTACATTTTCTGCTGAATGGGTTAAAAATCTTCTTAAGCCGAAAAACGACCTAGGACAGTGTTGCGGGGGGGTCAAGAAAGGTTTCTATAAATGAAAGAATCTACCATAGAACCTTTAAAAAGTACACAAATGAACCAAAAAAAAAAAAGAAAAAAAATATTTTACTAATAAAATACAAAACGAGTGAGATAAAAGTTGAAATGATTTTCCTTAATTAGTTAACTAATGAATACGAAATTAAAAAAAAAAAAAAAAACATAATCATCATCATAAAGCAGCAATTAATCATAATAAATTTTTTTTTTTAATGAATATTAATTATTTTATCAGTATTTAAGAGATGACCTAGGTATTTATTTATTTATTTATATTTTTTTTTAACAATTTCTTTAAGTTAGAGGTTAATTGGTAAGAAGGGCATACTTTAAAAATCTAAAACTTATGCTATAATAGCGTAAGTAGGGACTTAATTCTAGGATCAAATAAAAGACGAGAATTTATACTAAAAAATTAAAAATACTAAGAGAATAATTCAAGGATCTTTAATTTTTTATTATCACCTCAAAATGTTTACGTCCTTCTAGCCTATTGAATTTAATTTGGTTTTTGTTTAGAAAAAAATAAAAAATAACCAAATCCAATCTTATTTTATTATTTTCTTAATTTAAATTAATTTACATGATTTGAATCACTATCATTTAGAATTTTATTTACAAAATAACAAAAATTCTTTAAAATCTTTAAAATTTCAAAAATTTCAAAATAATTGTAATAAGAAATTGTAAAGTAAAATTCTATGAGAAATAAAAGGGTAAAATTTTACAAGAATTTTAAATGAAAATAAAATGATAGAAAGGAGGAAACATTTCATTTTCAGTTTCGTTTACTTAAGGAGCAAATTAAATTAAAAATTCATTTCTCGTTTTGATAAATACAACTTTCTTCAGGTTAGTGTACGAGTGTGTGTATTTGTACGGGGGTGGTAATATAACCGTGAATAAAATCCTTAAAAAGGTGAAATTGTATATTTCAGCATAGCTAGATTTTATTTTATACCATTTCTTGTAGAAGGAATATCCTTAAAATCTACACTTGTAAATAATTTTCATGAATAAGAAAAAGAAAAAACGAAACAAACAAAAAACAAAAATAATAATTATAATTCGCGATAAAATAGATCTAATCAAAGTGAAGAACATTTCTTATCTCTTTAGTGTCACACGATTTGATACAGCCAAGGGTTGCTTACTAAATTATAATTTGATTGTTTTTTTTTTTGTAAATATACTTTTCTATCGTGTTAAAATAATTGAAAAGATTAAAATTGAATAGCATTTAATTTACCATGAATAAGGTCGGATATGTCCATTAGAAAAAGAGGGGGAGGACTTGGTGTAGATTTTAATTTCAATCAACGCTAATTCAATGAAATTTCTAATTGAGTAGATATGTTTGATTTTTTATTAGTTGTCTTTAAATAATTAATTTAATTTTATCTTTCTTTAAGTAACTGTTGTTATATATATATATATAATTGCTTTTTTTTTCTACTATCTACTGTATGATCTATTGCAATTTCAACACTGAAAGCAGTTAATTAACAAAAAATATTACAAAAATTTAATGAAAATAATTATTAAATGAAAAAATAATAATAATAATAACAAACAAATAACAACCAAAAAAAAATAATAATATTTTGGGGTTATCCTATTGTAGAAAATGATATTCATTTAATTAATTGGCCGCCGATGACGTCATTGTCGTAATAAATCGATAAACATAAATTTATCAATTTTTAATATAAAATTTTAGAATATAACACGATCAAATCTCATAACTTTTTATTTTAATATATTTCTATATTTTTCAAATAATTTTTATATATTTCAGATTAGAGGAAAAAAAAAAAATTAATAATAAAAATAATATAAAAAATAGATAACCCCAGAAATGATAAAAATATGAAGAATTTAAATAAATGAAATAATAAATAGTGTAAATTTATAATTAAAAAATTAAACAAAAAATTATAAAAAAAAAAAAACAAAAAAAAAAAAAATTGCTGAATACATACATGACTGACCTTGGAGGTGTGGGTCCTTAAACTAGATTCAGTGGCAAAACCTTTACCACATATGTTACAGTGGAATGGACGATTCTTGGCACGTTCCACTTGAGCATCATGATTCCTTAGATGCTGTTGCAGATTTGATAATTGAATAAATGCACGACCACAGTCCGGTAAATGACATTTGTACGGTCGTTCACCTGTAAAAAATAAAATAAAAAATATTTATAAATATAATTTTCCAATTTTTTGTTTTTGTTTTTTTTTTCCTTTTATTATTTTGTAATACTTTTTAGATTAGATATTTAAAAAATAAAACAAAAATTGGATAAAAGTATTTTTTTTCTAAAAAAAAAAAAACCTTTTACAGATTTTAAAAAAAAAAGTTATACTATTCATAACTTCATAGGGATGAAATTCCTAATTCTAATTTGAATTCCTCAAGAATTTATTTCATAAAATTCCTTTAATTCCTTCAATACATTTTTTTTTCTTTCCTTCCTATTATTATTATTATTATTATTTTTTAAACTCATTGGTTTTTTCTTAAAAATCGAGGAAAATAAGAGACAAAAAAAAAAAACACAAAAGAAAAAGAAAAAGAATTTTTATGTTTGATTTCTTTGTATGAACCCATCGTAAATTTAAAAAGAACTTCTCCTTCTAATTTTCTTACACGACTAGATGAAGAGCGGATGGTGTGGGTGGATGGAAAAAGGTGGTGAAAATCTTTAGAGGAAAAAGAAAAGTGAGTGTGTTTTTTTTTTTTGTTTTTTGAGAGGGTGGTTGGATTAAAAGGAGGAATTTTTTAATTTTCATTGAGATTATTGGCATTCAGTGAAGTGCTGCACAAAAACCCCGTCTAACCGATAGCCTAGCTTTCAGTTCGATGGAAAATTTTAACTAAGAAAAAAAGCAAAAAAATAAAAATAAAAATAAAACAAAAAACCAAAGAAAAAAAAGATACAAATTGAATGGGTATATAAAAAAAAAGTATAGAAGCCGCCACCACTTCTGAGTTTTAAAACATTTTGTCTTCGTTATTCCTCTTTTTCGAAGGTTTAATCAAGTGAAATAAATTGATTTAAGTTTTTTGTTTTTTTTTCTCTTCTTCTTCTTTTTTTTTTTTGTTTTAAGTAGAAAAGAAAACTTCCTGAAGACCGGAAAATTGCAGAGGAAATTTTCTTCAGCTCAATTGAAATGAAGTTGAATTAATGTCGATAATTTGATTAAAGATTCTCACAAGAATTTTGTTTTGGGCCTGTAAGAGTAGTGTAAGGAAAAAAAAAAAAACTGATTTTTTCTTTTGTTTTATTATTTTTATTGGAGGTAATAAAGAAAATTATCGAGAAAATTAAAAGTCTAGTAATTAAAAAGGGTGTATAAGAAAGAAAAAAAAAAAAAAAAACGTCTGCATAAAATTTTTCGAATATATCCTGAATTAAAAATTTAAGAGAAGGAGATATTAAGTCTTGATAAAATGAATTTATATAAAGTCGTAAAAGGATATCAATTATTTTTTATTTTTTTCTTTTATGTTTTCCCATCGAAAAATGTTCCTTGTGTTCCGGCCACTGACTTGACCCTTGTTATTGTTGTTTTATTTATTTATTTTGTTTTTACCCCAAAACTTAGCCAAAAACTTTCTTTCTATAATGCAAATTGGTAAAATGCTGATATATCCTGATATCTACCTTTATCACACCCCTCCCGAAGGTAAGTTAACATCTCTCCCTAGTGGAAGAAATATTTAGGCAAAACAAAAATAAAATGCCACATTTAAAAGTGTATTTTTATTCACTCAACCGATGATTGCATTACAGCTGCAATGTTTTTTTTTTTTTTTTTTTTAATTTCTGTATAAATTTTTGCAATATCAACAACAACAATAAAAAAACAAAAAATGAAAACAAAACCTTGTTTCCTGTTCGTTTTCATTGTTTCTTTTTCTTGTACCTGTAATTTTTTCTTGTTGTTGTTGTTGTTTTTTTTTTTTTTTGACTTCTTCCCATGCCCATAGAGATATCGTTTACCTCATTTTAAAAAGTCTTTAACCTTATCAGCGATTTTGATTATGGAAAAAGTCATTACAAAAAGGGTTAAGGTATAAATAAAAAGGGTTGCAGTACATCTGGTGCAATTGCATAACATTTCCGTACCTTTTAAGGGTCAATTGGAAACGTTTCACATTTTGTGAAATGGTTTTTTTTTTATTTTTATTATTGGTCATGTTATTCTTTTCTGTTTTTTGTAAAAGTGCAATACTTATTTTTATTTTTTATTTTTATTTTTTAAAAAAAGGTAAATGACCTAACATTTGTTGAAATCTATAAAATTATATTGTCGTACTTTTTATACTATTTTAATATTTATTTTTTTTTTCATTAAACTCTATAAATAATTTAAATAAAATTAAAAATAATAATAATAATATTTTTTTTTTCTTTTTAAAAAAAAAAAAATATACAACTATATTTAAATTATTTATTCAAACTACTGGAGAATAAAAAAATTATTAATTATTAAATAAATTTAAAAAAAATAAAAACACAACGAAAAAAAAAAAACATAAAATAATATGATCGAAAGGAAGACAAAAAAAAAAAAAAAGAAACTATCAACGGTCAAAACTGAATAAAGGGAATGAACCTTAGGACGCCTTGTTCCTAATTAGATCCAATCAGGTGTAAATTTAGTCAGAAGAATGAACTTAATGAGCTTGAATAATGCCCTTAGCTGGCGACTGAGTTGATAACGACTACTTCGGTCCAGGATACCACACAGGAAAACCAAAAGGGAATTGTTATGTTTTTTTTTTTTTTTTTTTTTTTTTTTTTGCACCTACCAGGTAAATAGTACTGAGACTAACGGTAGAAGAGCTACCCTATAAAATGAATTACATGAACACACATCACCTGGAGCATACAGAGTAGACAATTTTATAGATAGTCTACAGTATAAGTGCCTATTTAAATATCTTTAAGGAAGTGAGGAAGAAAAGTGTAATATTGCATTCAGGGTTTATTTAATTTTTACTAAGCGAAACAAAAAAAAAAATAAATTCTCCGACGTTAGTACGTCGCAATATTTGTCAGCATAAGAAGGACGAAATTAAAAGGGTATGATGGATTTTTTTATATAATTTTTTTATTTTTAGCCATATTTAAAATGAAGTGCCTTCTTAAAAAAGGGGGAAGGAATTTTTTTTATGGAAAACCTGTTTCCCGATTTTATGAAAAGTCTAAGAAAAAAATTCAAGCCACCCAGATAACGTCTTGAGAAGAATCTAAGCAGGACACAAAAAAAAAAAATAAAAAAAATATTGTAATAACCTTAAGAATCTGGAGAGTAGCAGAAACGCAATGGATGAGATTATGGGAAAGGGTTCATGGTGCCAGCTCTCGAAGAATTATTTCTGTTTTTTTTGTCAGTTTTAAATCAGTTTTCCCCTATAGCCCTATAGAAAATTCTTCGTTAAGATATTACATAAGATATCACCGTAAAGGGGGACACAATCTTAGACGAAAGAAAAAGAAAAAAAAAAAGAAAATCTTAAATCTTCAGATTGAGAATCAAAAGATAGGGAGATGGACCAAACAAGAAACAGATAAATTCATAAAACGATTTGAAACAAAAACAGATACAACTGTGAGATTTTCTTGCCGTGGAAAAAACCAATTTAGGTCCCAACTGTGCTATTTTTTGTTGCTTCTGTCTAATTTCTACTTGTGTTCGTTTTTTTTTTTTCGCGTGCCTAATAAAAAATGGTGAAATGATGGTAACGATTATGATGATGGGTCCTATGATGCTCCTGACGATAGGGGGGCTGTGGGTGCGAAAAAGGATGTGTCCTTTAGCAAAAAAGGGATGATGATGAATAAATGATTAAAATTATTACCTTTTCTCCCGGTGGGGCAAAATATTTGTCTTGTGTTTTTTTTTTTTCTTTTTTTTTTTTTTTAAGTATCATCCACGTCCCTCCTATCCCAAAAATTAAGAGAAAAAATAATGCGTTCAGACGACGGAAAATTTCTTTTTTTTTTTTTTCTTACGGGGTTTGAGGAATAAATGGAACACCCAGTAAAATATACTGGAAGAAATTTTTGATGAGAAAAGGTTTGACTACTTTATCATTAAGTATAATAGCTCAAGACGCGTCCTTAAGTAATGCTGCTAAATGCCTTTGGGAGGGATTTTGGACTATTAATTCTACTTTTTTTTTCATCCAATTATCAATTGGTTATTTTGTGTATTAAAGATATTAAAAATCAAAAGAATTACTACAATATTTTAAAAAAATAAATAAATAAATAAATATATAAATAAATAAAAATAAAAATATAAATAAAAATAAAATAAAAATAAAAATACAAATAAAAATATTTAAATAAAAATAAAAATAAAAATAAAAATAAAAATAAAAATAAAAACAAAAATAAAATAAAAACCAAAATAAAAACCAAAATAAAAACAAAAATAAAATAAAAATAAAAACAAAAATAAAAACCAAAATAAAAACCAAAATAAAATAAAGATAAAATAAAAATAAAAACAAAAATAAAAATAGAAATAAAAATAAAAATAAAAACAAAAAAAATAAAAATAAAATTTATATTTAATTTCTTACGATGGGCATTAAAGTTACGATTAGGATTAATTTTAATAAAAAAATAAATAGAAAATATAAATTCTATTGTTTTTTTTTTTTGTTTTTTTTTTTGTTAATATTATTGATGTTGTAATTTAAATTGTAGTTCGGATTGTTGTTGTTGTTGTTGTTTTTTTCTTCTGTCGTATGCACACATTAATTCAATTCAATTCTTCAGGTATGGCATTCCCTTCCTTTTACATATTTGCAAATTTTATTTTCTAGTTCCCAGTGCATTCAGGTGTATCCATTCTCTACCTACATTGACTATGAAAACCCTACCTGTGCGCCCACCGAAGACGTCGCAAAACTATGCACCAGGTTGGAAGCAAAATAAAAAAAAAAAGAAGGAGGAAAAAAAAAAACACGAAACAAGAATGCATAAAAAAATATTACCCACTCGTGCTCCTAGTACATTTTCTTCAGTGCTATGGTAAATTTCTTATTCTTACTGTCGCTCTACTTAAGCGTAACCAGTTGTCCTTTGAAGGGTTCTGCTTTCTACGTCTTACGTGTTTTTGGTTTTTTTTTCTTTTTTTTTTTTTTGTTTTGTTTGGGGGGTTTTTTTCTTGTCCTTTGATACTAGCAAAATGTACACTTCTATCTGATTAAATCAAGTTCTATGGTAATTTATTTATTTACTTATTATTTTTTTTTTTTTTTTCGTAAGAAAAGGAGTTTACAATATTTTTTTCTGTTTGCCCTTTTATTTTTTTCTAATTTTAATATTGAAGAATTTGTATGGAATATTTTCACCAAACCATTGAAATTAATTAATTAACTAATTAAAATTAAATTTAAAATTTTTTTATTTATTTATTTTATATCAAGCAGGTGAAGATTTTAAAAGACCACTGAAAAAAATTCAATACTAATTTTAGTTTCCTTAAAATGAGAGAAAAAAAGAGCCTCTAAACTTGTCTTTTTTTAAAAGTTTAGTAAAATAAAAATAACTTTATTAAATCAATTATCTCAAAATTTCTTCCACGATATTTTTTTCATATTAATTTAGTTTAATTCGTTTCTTTTCTCTTGAATGAAATGATAAGAAAAAAAAATGATAACATTAGAAAGTCAATGAACCAATTGCGTGCCAAACTTGCATTGTACTATCGTACTCTAATTTTTCCATAGACGATCAATTCCATCCTAAAGGGGAAGTCGATGTAACCCTTTTGCAATTCTTTAAGTGCCATACTCTTCCATTATTATGTTTTTTTTTTTTCCTCGTGAAAACACTTCTGAATATTAGAAAACCCACGGAAAAGTAATTTCTCAATATAAACCCTTCAAAAAAGAGAGAAAAAAAAAAAACCAGAAGCACCAACAACGCAACCCTTTACTCTTCTACTGGTGTCTTCCGTAAGACCAGTCCTTGCATCTACACCATCAATTGCTTGAACTTTTTAAGCTTTACATACTTCATAGCCACTTTATCATTTTTTGAGTTTTCATCGCCATAATTTCCAAAAATTCTCCCTAAGAAAAAAAAAGATAAAAAATCCAAGGAAGACCAAAAAAAACACAAAAACCAAGGAACATAATGCCTTTTCCTCGTCGCGTTTTTCTTCCTATCTTGTCGCATTAAATTTCCCATGGCATTAATTTTTATCGATACACTCGTTAACAAGCCACGAAAAGTTGGTTCAGTAAACCCTTAAGGGTTTTTGGGAATCGTGGGCGGGTAAGAATGGCCATGGGACGGGAATAGGAACGAGGTGCTGGGTAAATTCTGGACTATAGTAAAAAAAACTTTATAGAGCTCGGACCAACACGTCCACCGGGATTAATTTTTATTGTCGCGCGATGGTTTGTTTTTTTCTCCTTTTTTTTTTTTTTGTGATAATTTTTTTAATGTCACTGCTTAAGTACTTTTTTCTAGAGTTCATCAATTCATAGATAGACGAAAACTTGTCTTACAATGAAAATCAATAGCAGGGTAATGAAAAAGAGGAGCTCCCATTCTCCTGTACTTTGATATCTTAGAAAAGTATAGTAATAGTAATTTTTTAAAGCCGGTTCATTCACTCTTCACATTTCTAATTGCATTTCATAAAACCCTTTAAACCCTTTCCTTTTTTTTTTCTTCTTCTTCTTAATTGTCCTTCTTTAAAGACTCCAGAAAAGAAAAGAAAAAAAAAAAAAAAACGAAAAATTTTATCCTAAAATTTTCAGCACCAGCTAAAAATCTTTTTCTCTTCTACTTCAAATGGAATTATAATTATTGTGACAAGTTCTTTTTCCTTATAATTTTTATTATTTTTTTTTATCACGACGTTAAGATTCCCAAGATAATTTTATTTTATTTTTTTTTTTGTCTTTTTACAAATGTTTTTTTTTTTTTATTATTAATTCCAATTTTTCCCTGCAGTGTGTTTCTTATGGAACCTTTTTTCGTTGGGCTCCTGGAGTAGAGGAGTAACGAAAAAAAAAAAGAAAAAAAAACAAAAATGAGGGTGGACGTTTGTCAGCTTTCGTTCTTGACTCCAGCGCTAACTTACTTGAATTCTTTAAGAATTCGTAAAACACTTAAGTTTTTACCCTTCCCTTGCCAAACCCCTTCCTCATAGCACACCACCTATGTCATGATGGATAAGCAAAAGGCACCAGGAGGACCCAGAAAAAAAAAAAACAGACGTCGAAGATTTTTATTAAGTAGAAGTTGAAATTAAAGTCTAGAGAAAGATGAGGGAGAGAATCTTTTGGATAAAAAGAAAAAAAACCCAAGGGAAAAAAAAAGGTTCCCAAGAAAATTCGAGTTAATTGCGTGACTTTAAGTATTCTCGACAATTTCGTGTGTAGTTTTTGCAAGTTTCAGAAGTTAACATAATTTAATTTAATTTTAAACAATTTTTATACACAAAAATCTGTTTAAAAAAAAAAAAAAACAATATATAAAAAATAAGATGAAAAATTAAAAACAATTAAAAATAGTTTTGAAAAAAATAAATTCCAATTATCCAGTAGCATAAATTTTATCAATTTTGCAATACATAAATAATAATAATAATAATACAATAATATATAAAAAAAAATAAAAATAAATTTAAATAAATTATGTAAAAATAGAAATATTTTTGTTTTTTTTTTTTTTTTTCTAAATAAAAAATTGTTTTGTTTTTTTTTGTTTCTGTATGCCATGATGGTTCTTCATTTCTCTCTATGCCCTAAAAGACTGAAGAATTTCGAAATCCAAAAATCCAAAAACTAAAATCCAAAAACTAAAATCCAAAAACCAAAAATTCAAAAACCAAAATCCAAAATGCTAGGCAGCCGTAATATGTTGAAATTTTTTTTTTTCTTTTTTCTCCTTGAATACCATCAAAATGGGTATTAAATGAAAGGGCTTAACAAGATTAGTTTAAAATATCAAATAATTTCTTGAGAACTTTTTCTTAAATAAATAAATAAGAAATAAATTTTTCCTTATTTTCAAATACACAAAATCATATTTATTTTTATGTATAAAAAAAAAATAATAATAATAATAATCAGGATTGTTGATGATAATTAATTTATCATTAATTATTAGACTTAAATAAATTTTTAAAAGCTTTAAGGATAATTTCTTTTATTTATTATTAATAAAGAATTTTATTTTGGAACCGACTTAAGATCATCCCAAAGGTGTCATAACCTTAGTAAAAGCTACGGTTGGGTTAATAACGCTTGTAATCGCCGTTGTAAATATTAAAGTTTAAACAAGACACACAAAAAAGTAAAAATAAAAAATAAAAACTAAACATAAAACAACCTTAAAACCGACTGCTACAGTCATTTTAATCAGTTGTTGTTGTTTCTTTCGTTTTATTTTTAATTTATTTTTTATTTTTATTTTTATTTTTATTTTTTTTTTCATCCAACAAATCTAAAAAAGTTGTAAATGTTTCCAGTGACTAGGTAAGTCCTTTTTGCACAGAAGGCAGGTATTTAAGCGAAATAACATTGCGGACTTGAGGGCGGAGTGGAGAGTAAAAGGGTTCGCTAATTAAGAGATTTCATAGCAATTCACTTTAACAAATCCCTTTTTAACCCCTTTTTTCGGTCGTCGGAATGCTTGTACTTGTTTTTAAATTTTTCTTCTTTCTGGTTTTTTTTTTTTTTTTATAAAACGATGGGTAACAGAAAAAAAGGGAATATTGTAACAATATTTTTTTTTTCTTTTAATTCGGTATCATGTTAAGCCATTTAAAGGCTTTTTTTTTACGCTAGAGAGAAAATTATATGCTGATAAGAAATCAATTGACTGGAATAAAAAGATTTCTCAAAATTAAACTAGGGAAAAAGGAATTCTACGACGTCTGCTATTTCGTCAATTATCGATCGTATCGATGATTTTATAAGGAATTTAGAGGCTTTTTGTTTTTTTTTTTTTTTGTCAAATTGTATTTTTAATAAATGATAATTCTAATAAATTTTAATAAGTGTTGTATGAGAAAAATTAATTAATTCTTATATAGAAAAATTTAATTGGATTATATGTTGATATTCTAGGAACTTTAATTGTGTATGTTTTTAATTAAAATTTAAATTTATAATTGTAATAATTGGAATAATATTGTTTTAGGAGACGTAAAAATCTAGTAGTACTTAATTTTTATTATAATTTCTTCATCTTCGGATATTTTCTTTGTTTTTTTTCTTTTTTTTTTTTGAAATCACATCCTAAAACTCAATTTATTTTTAAATATTCTTTTTAATTGATAAAAATCTTTTTAAATATATATTTTTTTAAATTCATTTTATTGAATTTTTTAAAAGAGAAATTATGCAAAACTGTTAATGAAAATCGGCTTAAATCATTTAAATCCTTTTAATTTATTTATTTTTTCTTTTTTTTTTATCAATTTAATTAATTGATAAGCAATTTAATTAGCTTTTCCGATTTTAATACATTTTTATTATCTTTTTAACGAGTTATCCTCGATGAAATTTAAAAAAAAAAAAAAATAGTAATAATAGTAAAAATAATAAAACAATAAAGCAACAAAAATGAAAACAAATAAAATGAGAAATTCCCACCGAAAGAAAAAGGCCATAGATTAAAACATTGATCTTCTGGGATGGTATCAACGGAATCATCTACCAGTTCTGAATGACTAAAGTACTTCCCTAAAATCAAAAGAAAGAAAAAAACAAAAACAGGCAAGAAAATAAGGGAATTCCTTTGCTATCCCCCGTCGTCGTTCTAGACGATTAAAAAACCTTTAAACGCACGTAGAATAATCACCACCTCGAGTGGAAGTGATTCTAGCGTCCAGCAAAAAAATAAAAACAAAAAATTAAATTCCCAAACTGCTAGTGATTATACTCCTGTTGATGACTAGAACACTTCCTAGGGATTGGGGAGGAGAGTATCTACCACCACTTCTACCCGCCATCCCAGCTTAATGCTTAATGTAAAAAGAGCGGAAAAATTTCGTGGCTAGGAATCTAATTAAAATAAAAAAAAAATAAAAAAAAAAATAATAATAGTAATAAAAAAACTTGCAAAGGAAACTTTACGTGATAGAAATTATGGGTGGACATCTATGGCCACGTTTTGGACCAACAGACTAAGAGACGTTTACGAAGTCTTCCCACAAAAGTCTCAGGGGGTAGAGGGGGGCATTTCGCACCACCCGTGCTGAAAAGTCACAAGATGAAAAGCATTAAGCCGGTGGTGCTTTACAACCTTTTGTAGGATGATAGTAGGAACCTTCCACGGAGAGTACTATCATCCTCCTGCTTTTTTTTTTTTTTTGGTCGTTTTTGAGTAGTAATGGGGGAAAAGGGTGGACAAGGGCAGAATTTTTGTCCCCATTTAAGTACCTAGCACCTCTTTGGGATGCTGTGCTCCTGTGTGCCGCCGCTCTGGGTACTTTTCCCTTGTACTTTAAAAAAAAAAAAAAGGAAAAACCAAAAAAAAAGACAAACGTTTTAAAATGCTTTTCTCACTCGTTTGGTCAAAATGAATAGCCCGCTAGAGCTGAAAGTCACTTACGATCCGTACACCCTCACCTTTAGTATGCTCTGGGCAAAGGGTTCCTCATGACATGGACCACGTGGATCCCTAAAATAGGTTGTGAAGAAATGCTACGATAAAATTTTCTAAAACAAGAATTAAAAAAAAAAACGACATAGAGGTGTAAAGGGAACGTTGGCATGCCGCGCTCTTTTGCCTAGGAGATGATGATGTGAGCTCTGAACATTTTTATGGGAATGATCAGGAAAAAGAGTAAAATAAAGTAAAACAACCCTGTGGGAAAAAAAAGGTGTAAAAGCTGCTATCTGGTATTTAACCTGTTCACAATTATGATGTCAGGCATTAGGTACCATTAAGAGAGGTGTTCCATTGGGAGCACTCTACAAAGGGTACGGATGAAATACCATTGATTTTAGCCTTATAAAAATTGACGGCGACCGGGTTTATTTTATTTTATTTTTTTCTTATGTTTGCTAGGATCAATAAAAATATTAAATTGAATTTAAAAAATAATTTAAAAAAACAATTATTTATTTATATTTTATTATAAACTTTTCGCGTTAAAGATTAATAAACCTGGGGTATCATATAAAAGAACTATTTTTTTTCTTTTTTTTAGAAACTTTAAATATTTCTCTTTTTTTATTGAAAATGTTATAAATATTTTGAGTATTTTATTTATTGAAAAATCATTTAATCAATTAATACGTAAAATTGCTTAACATTTAGGAAAACTTTTTTACACCAAGCCGCTCCACCCTCAACCCTCCCTTTTTTTTTTTTCTCCGAAATTTTTAGTTATTCAAAACAAAAGCAATTTGGCGGTTATAAATACCCATCACTTTTCTATCGTCTACTTAAAAATATTTTTCCCTTCGTAGACAAAGCAGTTAAACCCCTTTTTTATACGGTTTTTGTGTTTTTTTTTTTTCTTAATTTGTCGCGAAGCGTTCGATTGAACACTCTTTTCCTTATTTAATGATTCTTAAGAAAGTCACCCTTTCTTTTATTAAAAAAAAAAAATGAAATAATAAAAAGGTAATAAATGCAAACAGAATTCCTTCATAATCTTCATTGAAAGAAAATCTAGGGTATATCGTTTTTTTTTCTTGATGGGTATCAATTTTTTTCTATTCATTCTTTTAAGACAATTATTCATAATAATTGTAAAATTGTGGGGTTTTGTGTGTGTGTGTGTGTGTATGTTTTTTTTTTTCTTCTTTTAATATACTTAATAAGGAAAAATGAGCAGGATTTAAAAGAAAGGAATTTATAATATTAAGTAATTATACTGTGCCAGTAAAAATCGATAAACTTTTTAAAGTAAGTAAATTCTAAAGATTCGGACAGTATAGAGGGGAGAATTAAATCCCCAACGAAAAAAAATAAAATGAAGGGTTCAATGTGGCACGCAACAGTTTTCAGATAGCCAAAAAATACCCACGGTGTGGTTAAAGGTACAGGATGAGAAACCTGAAAGGGTTTCTTCTAAACAAAAATGTAACAAATAAGTAGACAAGGGCAAAACAGGATTCGAAATGATTACCCCTTTCGTCTGATTGTGAACTATTGTTTTCTTCAAACCCCTTAATAAGAACGAGTTTCTTTCTATTTATTTTTTTTTTATTTATTTTATTTTCTTATTTTTTGTTTTTTTTTTTTACTTGCTACAACTGACCTTTTCTTTCGTTATACAATAAAATTGAATTGAATGAACTCCTATTTCAACAATTTTGTTCTTGTTTCTTTTTTTTTCAGGTTATTCCTTGAACTCTAAGGAAAAGGTAACCCTTTTGGTTGTAGGTTTGATTTTTTTTTTTTTTAGTAATAATTAGAAAATAAAGAAGAGTTTCATTCACATTTTTATAGAGTTAGAGATTTAAGACTCGTTTTACGCGAATGTATCTGAATCGTATAAAAATAGTTTTAGATGTGTAGTATATTTAAAAAAAAAAAATAAATAAATAAATAAAATTATACATAAATAAAATGAATGAATTAATTTAAATTATAACTTACCCGTATGTAAACGTGTGTGCTGCTGTACGTGCGATAGCTGCTTAAATCTTCTGTCACAATATGAACACTTATATGGTTTTTCACCAGTATGAACACGTATATGCTGCACTAATTGGTGGTTACTTGAAAAACTTTTTAGACACTGTTGACACTGATGCGGTTTCACTTCAGCACCCATACCAGGACCCAATCCTACGCGCGGTATGTGCTGTATTTGTTGCATGGCGCTCTTGTGCATAAATAACTGTAAAATGTACATAAATTAATATAAATATATTAATAAATTTATTAATATTTAATTATAATAAATAGTGTTTCGTTTTTGTTTTTTTTTTCTTTTTTTTTTTTAATTTTTCTATATAAGTTTTGTCTTGGTTTGTTTTTTTTTTTTTGGTTCATACAAAGCAAAACATAAAATCAAAAAAAAAAATTACAATTATATTATATTTATATTTAAAATAAATAATAAAAATTAATAATATACATTTTTTTTTCAATTGCTGATATTGTAATTATAATAAAATTAATAAATTCTTGGATACGAATTTTTCGAAACAATTTTTATTTTTTTTTATTTTATTAATTGCTTTATATTTTGAAAGTTGTGAATATTAAAAACCAAAAAAAAAAAAAATGTCCATTACCTGATCCTTTTGTTGAAAAAAAAAAATAAATAAATAAATAAAATACAATTTAAAAATCATCTATTTCTTGTTATTTTTAATTTTTTTTTAAATAACCATTTTTATTACATTCAATCGATCGATCGAATTATCAAATATTCAGTATTGCTTTTTATTTCATTTTTTTTTTTTATCGTTTACAGGTACAAATGTTTATTATCTCCTGTTACCACACAAAATAGTATAAAAGCAAAAAAGAAAAAAAACGGTTTAACGAACGTACGCATTTCTCTTCAAATAGTCTTAACATGCTTCATGGTGACATCTCATTCTTAAGACAAGACATTGCTAGAATATTTTCTTAGCAATTTCTAACTTGATCGATAGTACAAGGATATAAAAAAGAAAAAAGAAATCATACTACTATCGATAAAAAGTAAGGGAATTTTTTTTTTTTTTTACATTTTTGTTCTTATTTTTAAATAAAAGTATAAGAACATGACTACAACTCGTCCGGCATGTGCCATGTGTCTCTCCGATACCCTAGGGTATGTATAGCACTCGTGTTGTCACATCGATGACGAGATCACCTCTCTTGTGAAGAAGTTAACTTTTCACCTTGGTATGCTTCAGGTACGTGTCTATATCACTTCTGTGCTCTTTTTCGCAGTTTTTGTTACCCTTTTTCAGTTAAAAATAAAACTAAAGAAAAAAAAATAAAAATAAGATAACTCCTTTCGTTTTTTGTACAAAAATAGTTTTACGTGATTTGCTATTTAATGCGAAACAATTGAAGCTTAGGTTTTTCTTTTGTTTTTAACGCATACTCTTGTAGATTTGTTTTTTTTTTTTCTTTAAATTTATTTCCAAATTTTATATTATTTTTATATTAAAATATTTATTTATTAAAAAATTATTTAAAATTCATATTCAAGTCACGATTTACACGGTCGATTGATTCCCATCCCATATAAAATGAAATCATATAATTTAAATCAAGAATTTTTAAATTGAATAAACAATAAAAAAAAAAACAAAACAAAAAATAAAATATCTCAAAGGTAAAACAAATCGTTCGCACACGGAAGAAGGAATTATCTTGTTTATTGAAATCATAAAAATAATTCATTTTTTTCTGATCTTATGCACGCGCATTTTCACATGTGCGGACGTAATCAGGCATCAAGATAAAAGAAATAGAATTTAAAAATAAGAAATAAAAAATAACACGCGGGTGGGACGGGGGAGAATGCGAAAAAAAATAATAAAAATTAAAAAAAAAAAAAAAAACTCTGATTACCAGGCCACAACTTCTTTGGATGGTATAGACACGTATCTTAAGATTCTCATATATTCTTCGACGACTACTACCACTACCTGGCACAGTCTTAGTCATCAGTTAAAGAAAATAGGTAGGTCATTGATTTGGTCTAAATCATTTCAAGAGAAAAGCAAAAAAAAAAAAAACAACAACAAATAATCAAAAGCAACAACGAAAAAAAAAATAAAATAAAATTTAACACCTGAGAATGAAACCTAAATGTGAATATCGCTTGGAATTCTGTTACTGACCTATCGTAATAAAAAAATTATTTGGTCAGATCGCGATCGCGTTGAAGCTAAAGCGTAGGCTGTTTTTGTGCTTCACGGGTATTGCTTTATTTTTCAAATTTTTATTTTTATTTTTATTTTGTTTATTTTGTATTTTTTTCTGTTTTTTGTATATTTCCTTCTTTATATTCTTCTTCAATTCTTACTGCCTCCTTCTGCTTCATTTATTTCTTCTCGGGGGGGAGATCTGTGTTTATTTTATTTTATTTTTATTTTTTTTGTCTTTTTTTTATTTTCTCCATTTTATACATTTGAAATTTTTCTGAATTTTGTTGCAATTTGAAGAAAAACGGAGGCACACGCAATGTCTTCAAGACGATAGAAAAAAAATAATAAGAATAAAAAGTAAATAAAAGAAAGAAAAACTACGTTGAAGGAGTCTTAGGCCTGAGATCGCGATCACAAATATGCCAATATCATTCTTCGACAGCTTCTTGATCTGCTCTTACTCAGCGGTTTCTTATTTTAGATGTGTACACCTAAACCTCTTTTTACGTGGAATTTTTTTTTCTTTTATTTTTTGTTACGCGAATTTTTTGTTTTTATGCGATTTTCTTTTGTTTTTTTGTTTTACGCGGATTCGGAGTTACACGAATTGAGATATGAAAAATAATATTTTTTTTTTTTGTTCTTTTTATGTGATTTTTGTTCATTTGAACGGAAATAAAATAAAATCAGTGTTTTTTTAATAGAAAATTTAAGAAAATGTTTAAGAATCGATATACATGGAGCCAATAGTTCCTATTCCTACACGAATTCAATTTACGCGTATAATTTTAGGAATGTATTTATCGCGTAAAAAGAGGTATATGTAAATTTATTTTCAGGTATCCCGTTTATTAAAAACCACAATTTGTTATTTTATGAAAATTGTGTAATTAAATAATTAAAGAATTTTGTGTAATTAAATAATTTTGAATTTTAAATAAAAATGTGTATAGAATTAAATTGAAACAATTTATAATTGTAATATTATTAAAAAAAAAAAAACAAAGAACAAAATAAAACGATAAGTTTTGTTATTTTCAAAAGTATTGTTTTTTTAAATCCCATTTCATCTTTTATTGAATTCATATAAAATTAAAATTAATCTAAAACTTTAATTTATTTTTAATTAAGACTATAAAATAAGAGACTGATGCATGTGATTTAAATTTAATTATAATTTATCTCCTTGTTTTGTTTTTTTATTGTTGTTTAAACAAGTAAATTCGAAAAGAAAATTTTTGAGAATTGTTTTCTCATATGCACTCTTATTAACGACCTTCCGCAATGTGAATCAAGTTAAACTTCTTCAGGTATGTCCAAAATAACAATGAGATAAAAAGATTGAATGGAATGGATTTTATAAAGCGGGTGTGGAAAGAAAAATTTAAACGATTCTACAGCCAAAAAAAAAAAAAGTCTTCTTTACGTTCAGGATTTCTTAAAGGTGTTTGGCAAGAAGATAAAACTTGCTTACGAACGAAGAAAGTTTTTATAAAAGAAATAAAAGAAAATGAACTATGTACTTGTTTGTTTTTTTTTTTTTTTAATAACTTTGAACGCTTCTTTTTTTAAATATTCTATAATATTCTGATCAATAGAATATTTTTGTTAACCGATTAAAAAAAAAAAAAGGTATTTCTTTCATTTTGTGTTTTCTTTTTTTTCGATGCTTTTTAAATATCTTTTAGGTTACTACAACGCATATTTTGCTCTTTCTGTGCACGTATTACCATTACGGCACATTCGCGGATTCGCGCTACCATCAAAGAGGCAATAGCCTTACTTCGCGATACCCAGACCAGCGGCTAAATCCCCGCTTGCACTCTCAAGCACTAGACCTAGACTCAGTTGCTCTGTTGATTTTTTCATATCTCATTTTTTCGTTTTTTTGTTTTTTTTTTTTTGTGTTATTATTAAATTCACATGATTTTGGATTGTTATTTTTATTATTTCTATCATAAAAATTTATTTTTAGTTTTACATTTATGTGCAATTTAAAATTGAATCCCCACCGCTTTGAATTGTGGGAGAGACCATAGCCTGTCTATAAAAATATTTGAATGTAGTGTAAGACCAAGCCCCTGGACACTAACCATACTCAACAAAAAATCCATTGAGTATGTAAAAATTGATGATTTTTCGGTTTTTTTTTTTTGTTTTGATTATTTCTGAATTCATTCTATCAACATCGCGGTCATTTACTTTTTAAAATAAAAAACAAAATCTAACTAAGAATTCGCTATTTTGTCTAGTTTTTTTTTCTATAAGATAGAAAGGGTGAAAATAATATTAAAAAATAAAAAATAAAAAATAGAAATAATGATTTAATAAAACAAAGTAAAATAAATCGAAGTTCAAAACAAGAAAATCTTAAATCTTGTCTCGTTTTCTGTATTTACGCGGGACACTGATATTTCGTAGTGCTGTTGGCTTTTTTATTTTTTTTTTTTATTTTGTTTGTTTGTTTGTTTGTTTGTCTTGGTCGTTTTTATTTTTTATCATTTTTCTTGCAAGATTGCAAGGAGGCTTTTTTTAGACTTTGCCGTAAGTTTGAGGTCAATGAATGAATATTAAAAGAAAGGCCGGCAATTTGGCGTGTTCTTATTTAGATTTTGTTACCTTTACCCGTCTTCCTCCTCTCTTTACTCTAAATACTCGATGATCTTTAGCTATTTTACTTTTTTTTTTTTTTTCTTAAAAAAAGAAACTTTCTTAATTAAAAATTTCTTACTTTATTTTTTTTGAATTTTGTGTGTTTTCATTTTTAATTTAGGAATTTGTTTTTCTTATTTTATAAAGTTTTTGAAATTTTTTTTTGCTTTTTACGTACTTAGAAGAGAAATAAATTTCAGGATAAAAATATTATTTTAATTATTAATTTTCTATAATAATCAAAGGATTTAATTTTAATTTGAATATTAAAGGTATAAATAATTAACATTTTATATGAATTAATTAGGCGTCTGAGAAATGTTTTGTTTTTTTTTTTATATACAGTTGATAAGAGATAATACGAACAAATGAAAATTTATATTTAATTATTGATTGAACATTAATCCTATAATTTAATTAAGTGTATAATTTATTTTGTAACCAGAAAATATAGCGATGGTTTTCTTATAAAAACGCATTAACAATTTTCAAATGGGAAAATTTTTAGTAAAATCATTTTAAAGTTATAGAAGGGAATATTTGATTTTTATTTTTTATTATTTTTTTTGTTTTTTTTTGTTTATCATTTAATTATATAAATATTATTTTAAATGATTCACATTGAATAATTGAATAGAAAAAGAAAAAGATAAAATAACCTATTCTATAATTAATAAATATTTATATTATTTAATATTCGAAAAATTTTCAATAAATCATAATTATATTAAAGAATCTATTCAAATTAATCCAAAGACGGCCAAAGAGCGTTACAAATATGAGATAGTGACAACTTGATTGCATCAGTTGAGATCCTTGGCCTCGAATTTACGCTTGAATATCTTGAACGAGCATAAAAATAAATGACGACGATAATAAAGATACAGTGGCTGCTACAGTGTCAATTACTTATGATAATTTCATATAATTATAATACAATCAAATAAATAAAAACAATTATCAAATATAAATTAAATTCTAAAACAATTAATTCAAATAAAATAAAATACTTTACAAATTCTTTGACGAATAGAAAAATAAACATTTAGAAGTTTTGATATCCTATTGAATTATGAGACAATTAAATATGCGAATGGTAAAGATATTCAAGTGTTTCAAGAGCATTATTTAAAAAAAAAAAAACCAAAACAAAAAAACAACAATTACACTATTAGCACAGTAAATGTATTTAATAATGAGCAACACATTTAAAAATAATAATAAAAAAAATAATAATAGTAATTTTTCTTTTTTTTAATTTACGACCATTCTTCACTAATTAATAGATCAGGTGTGTCACTCGTAATTCCCATTATGGTAAACATTTTATAGCTTTTTGTTTTTTTTTTTAGTAGTATTATTGTTACTGGCCTTATTTATGCAATTAGGTCAAAAATCTTCGAATTTTATTTAATATTCATTATTATTGATTATATTTTCTTATTTTTTATGACCTTTTCGCGATTTGTACTTGTGTTGGATTTAAATGATTTCTTTTTGTTTAAATCAATTCTTTGAATTTTGTAGAGACTTTAAACATTTTGTTCTTTTATTTAACTATCCTTAAAAAGATTTAATGAAAGAAAAAAATTGTTTAATTAATACCGTGATGATCTAATTAAAAATCAAATAGGAAATAAATAAAAATAAATAAATAAAACAAAAAAAAAACAATTTAATCAATTTATCAATTAAAAATTCTTTACTTTTTGATTCAATACTTAAATTTAATCATTAAAAAATAAAACTAAAAATCTCTCGAAAATTTCCAAACAAGGGAGAATTTATTTTATTTTTATTTTATTTTTTTTGCTTTATTTGGAAAATTGTTACTTAAAAAATCAAATTGCGAAGCTCTTGATGTTTATTCCAAAATTATGCAGTTTTTTTTTTTTGTTTTTTTTTTTTTTAATATACTAATTAATTTTTTTTTTTATATTTTAAATAATTAGTTAATTATTTAAATAAAATATGAAAATATTTTATTGTAACAATATTTTAAACAACACACACAGTATAGAACTAAGTTTTAAATAATATTTTTTTTCTATACCATTAAGAAGAAGTCTTGGGTATTGTTTAAATATAATATTAAAATTAATAATATTTTATTTGAATTTTATGTAATACTTAAAAAAAAAACAACAACAACAACAGCAACAATAAACAATTTTCTTACCATGAAATTGTGAAGAATAGGTTAAAATTAAAATACTACACTTGTACATTGACTAGTTGTTGAAGTAATTTATAAAACAAACAAACAAACAAAAAATAATAATAATAGTAATCACATTATTCACATTAATTTATGATCCTGAAGAATTTAACTTGCTACGCATTAAAAAAAAAAAAAAACAAACAAAAAAACCCCGAAACAAAACAAAACAAAAATATTTACGCACTATTTTAAACACTTTCGTGACATTTTTTAATAAATTATATTTAAAAAAAAAAAAACGAAAAACATACAAGAGCTTGCAAATTAACTCTGAATTATTTCACGTATAAAATCAGAATGTGCGTTTCGTTTAATAATACTAGGATTTAAATTTGATTACGTGTGTTCAAGTATTTTATGATTATAAATAAAAGAGAACATATTTTCATAGAAAAAAAAAAATTATTCAATTATTTAAAGCACTTTGATTTTTGTAAATTTATTTATATTTTTATTTATTGTAATATTTTTTTAATAAAATAATGACAAAACAATTAAACACTGATCACTATGAACATTTATGAACTGATATTAAAAATTTTATGATAGTATTAACGATTATTTTCTGTTTTTATTTTTATTTCTAAATAGAATTTTTAGTAGGTAAAAACAAATAGTAGAAAATTTGTGATAAAGACAAAAAAAAATTATTAATATTAATTAAAAGAATTAATTTTTGCATAAATGTATTATGACAAAAAACACTGTCTTCCATTATTTTGTAATCGCATAGTTTTAAAGTAGTACCAAATAAAATTCAATAGGGTGTCTATAGTTAAAAAAATTTTTGAAAAATTTTTTTTTTATTAATATTTATTTTCTATTTATTTATTTATTTATTTTCTTTTGATTTTTTTTTTTTTATATATAAATATATATGAGATATGTTAGTTTGTTTTTCGTGTTGTTTTTTTTGTTTTGATTTGCCTTTTATTTAGTGAATATTTTCTGAATAAGCCACTGTTGTTTTGCCACCACCAGATTCTACTCCATAGAGTAGAGTACTATGCCTCTATGGCGACAACGACGGTGACGGCGGCTGCAACAGCAGCAGCAGCGCAACATTAGCAATATAAGCAGTGGTGCGGTGATGCGGTGCGGTGCGGCGGTGTCGACAACAACGATGACGGTGGCGGCAGTAAAATAACAGAGAAAAAGCCAGCTGGGCATTTTTTTAGTTTTTCGGGCACTAAAATTTCACTCAATTGGAATTTAAGAAAAAAAAAAAAAAAAACCAAACAAAAAAATAAAAAATAATTTTCTTTTTTTTTAATATACGAAAAAAAAAAAAACAAAAACAAAAATCTGAATAAAATAATTAACAAGAAAAGAAAAACATAATTTTTCTATTTAAATGTGAAAATTTAAATAAATTTCTGTTAAAAAAGAAAAGAATATAAAATAAAATAAGATTTTGTGGAGTATTTTGTTCGTTTTTTCTATGAAATGTAATTTTTTTTTTTTTAACAAAAAAATATGCATAATGTTAAATTAATTTTAATTTTTAAAGTGTTGTGTATGTTTAATCAATAATTAAAATAAATTATTATTAAAACAGTTTTGTTCTTTTTATTATATTACAAGATTTTAGTGATTTTATAAATGTTTTCACAATTTTTTTTGTTTTGTTTTTGTTTTATTTAAAATCACAGTTAATATTAACACTATAACAAGAGAATAAAAAACAAAAACTGAAAACACCACTATAAGTAAAAAATTCGATGTGAAGCACTATATTAAAATACGTTATATTTTAAAATGATATCTATATTTTTTTTTCTTAAGTGAACGACGTTTTGATTTTTTCTTGGTGTGAAATAAACAAAAAAGTATACTTTTAATGCATTTAAAAAAGAACAGAACAATTTCACTTTAACTTATTATTATTATTATTTTTAAATTTAAAATTTACTTTTTCGTTTTTCCGCCTACAATCGTTAACCGTGGATATGAACAAACACAGGAATAGCATTAAAAAATAAAAACAAAAACAAAAAACGAAACTTATACCGCGATTTTAATTTTTCTAAAATCGTTTAGAAAAAAATAGTGAATTTTATGTTTTTAAACCAAAAAAAAAAAGCAAAAAAAAAGGAGAAAAAAAAAAACAAAATATCGATACACC
>MNCL01000246.1:36084-70418 GCA_001932985.1 Proctacanthus coquilletti
AAAAAAAAAAAAAAAAAAAAAAAAAAAAAAAAAAAAACCAACAAAAAACAGCAACAAAAATAATCAAAAAAACAACAAAACAAAAAACACAAACAAAATTATAATAAGAAAAAATATTATTTTTCAATTTGCGTAAATATTCAAAGGTATTCCGTGTGTTTACTCGATGCCTTAAAATTAGTATACAATAAAAAAAAAAAAAATAATAATAATAATAATAAGAACAATTTTTCTATAGTAGTTATAGTATAATAATTAAAAAAAAAAAAAAATAACAACAACAACTAAATATTAAGAAACAAGAAATGTCTTAAGGAACTCAAAAGTACAGTGTTATAGAAATTAAAAAGAAAAAAAAAAGAAAAGAAAAGAAAAAAATAAATAAATAAACAAAATAATAATAATAATAAGATCTCAACAAGAATTTCTCCTAATATGAAAAGATACTGGAACGAATGGACAAATATATCTTTCGTATTTTGTGCATGGGATAGTTGAAAAGAAGTGCGATAAATTACGCGGCCACCATTCAATTTAATGTATCATACCTTCGTCTGCATCCCGCCCATCGCAATGATTTTATCCACCCCTCTACCTTTCACTATAGAAAGAAAGCAATATAATTATAACTAATCTAATTAAAAATTTTCCCTTTTCGAAATAGCACCTTTTTTTTATTTTCATCTTATAGGCATCCTATCGATCTATTTATCTTTTTATTTATTGAAAAAAAAAAACAAGAACAAGTATATGCATACATGTGTGAATTAATCAATTCAAATATTTTATATTAAACAAAAGAATTTGAAATAAATAAAAATAAAATACAAAGAATTGTTAAGAAAAATCAAATGATCTCAATCGTAAGCGAAATGTTGAAGAAATGTGCGCGCGCAACTTAACGATCATTAACAACGGCCGGGTATATTCTTTTTTTTTTCTTTATATTTTGATTTTTATTTTTATTTTTTTTATTATTTTTCGTTTTCTTTTTATAATCTTATTTTTACGTCTTTTAAGAAATTGGGGGAGGAGAAGAAGTAGGAGAATGCAGGAGTACAAAAGAACATACATTTCGTGCAATTGCACTGTAGTTGCAACAGAGCTTCTGTACTAGCCAGAGAGTCGCACTGTAGTCGACTGTTAAATTTATATTTTCTGATATAATTTATGAATTCAATTTTTATTTCAATTATAAATAAATTTTCTTATGTTTTTTTTCTGTTTTTGTTTTTTTTTTTTGTTTAATTATAAATCTTTTTAAATGATCATGTTGTTTTTTTTTTCTTTTACCCACGAATAGTGAGAAAATAACAAATTCTTCTCGTAAAGGGCAAATCTGATAGTAATAATAGAGCAAAAAAAAAAAAAAAAAAAAAAAAAAAAAAAAAAACAAATAAACAAGAAAAAATATTGGGAGCATGAACATTTTATCAATGATTCGTTATCCCTACTCTAACTCCTTAAGACTATTACTACTACTACTACTACTACTACTATAACAAAAAATAAATAAAAATAAAAATGTAAAAAGAGAACAAAAATTTGTTTGTGCGACCAACGATCGTCTTAAGACATTTTTAGGATTTTAAGATTGGAGAAAGAAGGGGAAAATTATGGATGGTGGTAACCATCGTCTTAGTCTTGGGGAGCTACAACCAGTAACCGACCAACGGGCAACGTAACATGAGAAAAAACAACTGAACCAAAGAAGAGAGTTTCAGTTTAAATAAAACAGGCCTCTTGTGAGTCAGATAGACTTCGACCAGCACGAGGATATCATCTCTTATGCTTCTACAATTTCTTATTCTCCTCCTACTCCTACTCCTTCTCCTTGTTATTATTATTCTTCTTCTTCATTGAATTTTGCACTATATTCTTTACTTATGTATGGTATGATCATACATTGGACAAAAAAAAAAAAAAAGAAAAAGAAAAAAAATTATTCACATGCTAGAGGATCCATCTATACAAACTCCTTCAATCTTATGAAAAAGTACCGCTCATGTTGGTGGGTTCACAAGATCATGATAATAATGGGCTTGATCGTGAAGAAGGGCATAACAAAAACGGAACATGAAAATTTCCTTAATAAAGAAAGACAAAAAAAAAAAAATATATATAATACCAAGGAAATAGTATAAAAAACAAAAAACAAAAATTAAACCAAAACAATGCACTTGATGGCCTGTTTCGCGCAAACAAATCGTGAATATTTTGACCTCTCAAAGAATTGGCTGATATCACACAAGGTGTAAAAATTTAATAGTTAGATTTTTTTTTTCCTTTTCTTCTTCGATGGTATTACATTTTATACCTTAATCTGTAGATATAAAGAATTTCTAATTTTGAAGGATGCATAAAAGAAAGTACGAATTAAACTCGCACAATGAGTTTTCTGTACATTCCAAAAAAAACAACAACAAACAAAAAATGCAATTTAATCACATTTGTTCAAGTAAATTTTTTATTAGGGTAATTATTTCTATTTCTAAACTATTTTATATGAATTTAATTCAACAATTTGGAACGTACCAAAGATGGAAATAGCCCCATTATTTTATACACTTTAATTTTTATTTATAGTTTACAAAAGGTGTAACTATCACCACCTACACACAAGTAACAATACCTTGCACGAATAATTTCAATATTACCAGAGAGGTCATTCAACTATCATCATTCAATTTATTTTTTTTTAATCAATTTATAATTTCTTTAAGACAACAATTTTCTAAGGAAAATTTTAAGTAAAAGAAAAATAATAATAATAATAAAACAGGTTTTGCATACGGTATCGAGCGTGCATTGTATACGATCATTAAATAAAATAAAAATAATAATAATAGTAAAAAAAAAAACAACAGGTAAGATTTTAAATAGCATCGTTAGTTATGCTAACAATTTTTCATCGTTCCAGCCTCTTTTTACCTTACTATAGCATTTTTTTATATGCTACATACAAAATTTCGTGATAGTAATAGTAAAAAGTTTGATTTGTTATCTTAACTGATATTCCCTAAGTGTACGGGAAAAAATTAATTAATTAAAAGCTTAAACATTTTAGGAATTTTTCACTAATTTTATTTTAATAAGTACTACTTTATTTTTGAAGAAAATTTCCTTGTACCTTTGCTCTAACCCTTTAGAAATATTTTCAACTGGATTACATCATACCGAAACGCGTTAATAATTTATTCAAATTTTAATTATAATTATTTTTCTAGGCACTTTAAAATTTTTTCTCGATATCAAAACCGGTCCATTCTTACGTTTATAAATCTTGAGGTAGTCCTCGAATATATTTTTTCTTATTTATTTATTTATTTTTTTCATTTTTTCATATGGAAGAAAAGATAACATGACCTCAATAAAACAGATTTCAATTTTAGCATTGCGCCAAGATATTTTTTTTCTTTTTTTTAAAAATTAAAAGAAAAAAATATATTTAACCAGAATGAATAAAGAAGAACTCTATGAAAACAAAGAAGAATTACAACAGTATCTCGAAGGAGAAGAAAATACAAAAAAAACAAAAAAAAATAATAAAGAAAAAAAAAATAAATAATCATTTTGGAATAGTCACAAGAAATGCCAAATACCTAAAAATAAAATCAGCCGAATGAAATTAACCCAAGAAAATGCATAAATGCCACACTTATCTGTTTCTTCGCGACTAAGAGAGAGTTTGTTGCCCTCCGAATAAATTTTTTACCTTCTTTTTTTTTTCTTTAAAACGTCGCATCTCAAATAAAAAATAAAAGTAATGAAAGTAAACCTAAATACTCTTTTACAACACGAAACAAAGAAAAAAAAAATAAATAGAAGAAATTTAAAAAAATAAATCGTTTCAACGCCAAAAGAATAATCAGAAAAGTCTTCTTCTGACTCAGAAGAAACTCTTGAAGTTTTCTTATTCTTAAATTGCATTTTTCCTTCTAGCCTCTATCTTTCTTTCTCTACTTCATTCTTATCTGATATGGATTTTTTTTTTTTTTTAAAAAACATTTTTTATCGCTTCTATAATATTTGTTTGTTTTTTTTTTCAAAATTCTTTTTCATATATTTTTTTTATTTTATTTTATTTTATTTTTTTTGTGCTAAGAATTTCTCCTCTTATTAAAAGAGCAACCTCGATCAAGCTGCGCGCGCACGCGCGTAAGAAAATTTGCGTGTGCAGTGTATGGACCTTCCTCACGTCTTCAACGGTTGTACGATTTTTCTATTTATTTTTTTATTTATTTTTCTTTTGAATGGATGAAGTGTACAAGAAAAGTTTAAACATAAAACAAAAAATTTATAAAAAAAAATTAAAACATTTCTTCTGTTTGTCTTTCACTGATTATTTATTACTTTTGCTAGGCTCTTTCTTTAAGAAGTTCACTAGAGAGATGCTTAAGTGCGTTCCGTCTTTCTTTCTTTCCTATATATACGTATTTTTTATTTTTTTTTATTTTTATTTTTTATTTTTTGTAATTTGTTTCTTTTTAATTTTTTCCTTTTTTATTTTATTTTTTATTTATATTCTTATTTTTTGTTATACGTTTAAAGAAGGAAAATCTAGAAAAGATGTTGCAATAACAGAAGAAATGGGATTTCTTCTACGAAAACGAGTATTTCACTGTATTTATGTAAAAAAAAAGAAAAAAAAAATTTCTTTTTTTTTTTAAGTAAAAATCAAACACAACAGTAGAATAAAAAATAAAAAACAAAAAAAACAAAAAAAAAACAAAAAACGTAAGAAAACGTAAGAAAACCTAACCTAGCACAACTGTAAAATTCTTCGGGTATTTAAGGCTATTGCCCGTTTTGCTGTTGACTTGCTGCTGTTGCGCTGTTGGCGGTTCATTGAAATTGTTAAACATTTCATATTTACTTCACGCCTACACGCAACAGAAACGTCTTATACTTTAGATGGTGCTGCTGGTGATGCTGTTTAACGATCATTCCCCTTTCATCTTAAAAACTTTTATGTACCTTAGAGCATTTAAAAAATAAAAAAAGAAGAAAAAAAAAAAAGAGAAAATAACAACTATAAAAATAAAATTGAAGAATAAGAAGAATTTTTTAACGACTCTTCTAAAAGTGTTGTTATTACATTTTCTTTCGTTTCCTTTAGACGGAATGTTGTACTTTCTTCAAGAAAACATAAAGAAAAAATAAATGAAAAGAACAAAGTAGAGATTATTTTATTTTATTTTTTATTTTTTTAATGAGAATCTATACCATTTGAAAATGATGTACAACATTTTAAAAGTTTATGATCTATGATCTTTTTATAAATTATAACACATGAGACAATTGGGCAAATTTCTTTTTTTGTTTTTGTTTTTAAATTGAAGAAACTTTTATTAAAAATCTCTTCCAATAAAAAACTATGAAATCTATAAGATCTCCATTTATTTTCATATAAGATAAATAATTAAAATTAGTGTTAATATGTAATTAATATTACTACTAGAACACGTGTAAAATTTCGGTATTTTATCTGTTACAATAGAATTTCTTTAATATCATAAAAATTTTATCTATTCAAATCATTAAAAAATTTTTATTAAATTTTAATGTGTACACATGTTTTTAGTAGAAAATCTTTTTAGTTTTCTATTGATTATGATTAAATACGAAAACTTACATCATCTTTAATTTTTCTCTTTTTTTTTTTTTTTTGTAAGAAAGAGAAAACGCATTTATGATTTTATATTAATTCACACCACCCTAAAAGCTATTCTTAAAAAAAAAGAAAAATAGAAGAAAGGGAAAAAGAAATTTAATTGTATTACTTTTGCTGCTTATTAAAAGGAATGTGTGTTTTTTTTTTCTCATCTATTTATTTAAATATTTTATTTTTTTCTTTTGTCCGATGAAGCATTTTAAATTCATTTATACGATCAATGGGATGGGTAAAACCTTAAGGTAAAAAAAAAAATAAATAAATAAATAAATAAAAATAAAAATAAGACTCTTACCAATAAGAAAATTACGATGATGGGAGGAGCGACATCAAGAAAATAACAAAAATGGTAAAGACGATGAGAAGAACTTTTTTTTTTTTTGCTTTTTTTTCCAATATGGTATTTCAAATAGCTATTTATAATTAATTTATTGTCGAGAGAGGTAGAAAAAAAAAACAAACAAAACCTAAGAATAAATGAAATAAATTTAGACCTTTATAGACCCCTCCCATTTTCTATCATTTTTGTGGTAAAGTGTAGTTTTTATAAATCTTGGAGAAAGTTATTAAACATTTTATTTTATTTTTTTTCTATTTTGCTTATATTTAAATCGATTAAAGTCATTCAAATTCTTTTGACGATACAAAAAAACTTCAAAGTTTATAAAATGTGTTATAGACCATCATAAATTGATATCAAATGTAGGGAGTCAACTTGTTTTACTCCTCCCCCTCCTCCCACCAAATATGGAATTCTTACTTATTTTTTCTTTATTTGTTTTTTTTTTTTTGCTTTACTATTATTCATTTTAAACATAGAGGCGGGAAATATTCGCAAAAGGTGTGTGTTGTATACCTCTGTTCACCGGAGCATGGCACACGAGAATGATTTGAAGGAAAACCATGACCATTGGTGTGCATAGATACATTGAGTTTTTCCCGCCCATATCCACCATAAAAAAAAAAAATAATAATGAGAAAAAAAAGTCAATTGTAGTATCTTGGTCGTTTTTTTTTTGTCTCGTCACACCACAATTCAGTGACTTCTCCATTCAAAGGAAAGAAAAAAAAAACGAAAGAAAGAAATTTCAAGGTATACTCTTAAAGGGGGTGGAAACCGGAAAACCACCAGCACGTTTGTAGGGACCAGAAAAAAAAAGAAATAAATAAAAGTAAAATAAATAAAAAAAAAGAAAAGAAACTACTACGAAGAAGAAAAATTTTCCAACTTGCTGCAGCAGTCTCACCAATAGCGAAGAAAAGTTTTTCTCGCTGGAGTATCAAACAAAAAAGGGGTAGTAAAGCACACACACACACACACACACACACATCACCCCCAATAAAGCAAAAGGGATGAAGCTTTCCTATTTCCCGGGGAGATGCGCGTGACCTGAATCCCGTAAAAGGAATAATGGGCTCTAATATTTTCCAACTTTTTCTAACATTTAGTACACCCTGAGAGACCATTGGTGGTAGTCGTTGAACGTAAGGTGTAAACCTTTTCCCGAAATGGGGGATGAACATGTGCTCACAGGATTAAAACTATCCCTATCCCTTAAGTCCCAATATCCGACGGTATTTGCATCACACTATAAAATTTTTAGACGGGTTTCCTTGTTTTTTTTTTGTTTTTTTTAAATTAACACCCAGAATATGGGAAATCTATTGATCAAACATATAAAACAACTTTCCCAATAAGGGGAATTTAAAAAGCTCCCTTTGTTTTTTAAGGGGTTTTAAGGGTTTAGTTTATCTTCCTGGTTTTTGTTTTTTTTTTTTTTTTGAAGGTAACGTTCATTTTTTGGTGCGAGCATTTGCTAAAAATTCGATATCAACTCTTTTATTCTATCCTTAGAAAATCTTAGGATAGGATATTTATCCATCGTCTAGATGAAACAACAATCTTAAACTTTTTAGGGGGGTTTGAAGAAACGATTCCTGTTGTTGTTAGAATAAACAATATTAATTAAATTATTTTTATTTAGATTTGTGTAATAAATAAAAGCCAATTATTTTCTTATGTTTTAATTTTTTGCTTTTGTTTCTTTTTTTTTTTTCTATTTCTAGATCATATTTCGAAAATGTAAAATTATATTTTTAAGAATAAGAAGATATAAAATTCTTCTTAATAAAATCAATGGTATAAACTTGGGTTTTTTATATTCATTTATTTAATTATTTGTTCTTTTTTTCTTCAATAGACTAATTTTATTTTATTTTATTTTTAATATCAAAAAGAATGTTTTTACTTATGTTTTCTTTTTGAATTTTTAAAAATTATACTATAATTACTGTAAAATTTTCGATAATACGATACAACGTATAAAATACTAAAGTAAATTTTATTTTATTTTTTTTTATTTTGAATTTAACTATACGGCATTTTTCTTTTTCTATTTATTAATTATTAAATTTTGCGAATATATTCTCATAGGTTGTGACTAGTTTTTCTTTTTTTTTTTATAATTAAAAATCGTTTTTTGTTTTGTTTTCTTAAAAAAAAAACAAAGTAGTATAATTTATTGTTTCTTGTTGCCGTCGCATCCAAGAAAAAGGAAATTAATTAAAAAAAAAAGAAGAAAACAAAGGAAAATTATAAATATGTAATAAAAAACAACAATAAATTTTACTTACCGTTGATTTTAAAAATTTCTATATATTTATATATGTATATATAATTTTTTTTCTATTTTTAATTTTTAATGTTAGCTTATATAAAAGCAAAACAAAATTATAAGAAACTGGGAAAAGCTATTGCAAAAATAGAGAGAGAAAAAAAAAAGACAAAATTAATAATAAATCGTTCACACTATTCAATTAAAAATATTTTTATTTATCATGCAAAATTTGATAAACTAGTAGTAATATAATATTAATAAACCAAAGAGATATATTAGCAAAATTCTTCAAAATAATTGAAATTATTTTTTATTATTTAAAAAAAAAAACAAAAACAAAAACTATTAATTAATAATTATAACGATTTTAAAAACAGGCAATGTTTGTTTTTTTTTTTAATGGCAAAAAATTTATGTTATATTATAAAAAAAAAAAATCAGCAACAACAATTTGTTGTAGCATTACAAATAATATTTTAATTAAAAGCAACAAAAAAAAAACTAATTAGCAATAAAAAGATCAAAAAAAAGATCCTATGGAAAATAGTCCAGCGAAAAAGACTGAAGCATTTTATTTAGGAAAATTCAAAAATTCTACGAAATACTTCCTACTGAAGTTTTCAGAATTTAAAAAAAAAAAAACGCAACAAAAGAATATTTTCCTTTTTTTTTCTGATTTATACTTCCGTCTTATGCTGGGATTAATTAATTAATTATATCGGAAAAAAAAAATAGCGCACACATATTGAGCTTTGATTTAGCAAATTAAATAAATATGCAAATAACAAGGGGGGGGGGGGGAAAAATGAGGAAAAACAGAAAAGAAAACTCATTGCATTTTCTGTTTTATGTGGAAGAGTACTATACACAACGGAAGAGATGCCAACTCACTCGTTGCAGGGTTGACCAACATTCTTCAAGCGTACGCTCGCTGATCGCTGCTGCACTATTTGATCTAGACAACTGCAGCTGATGATCACCAAATCGGTGCACAAATTTTGAATTATTCGAAACATTTTTATTTATTTTTATTTATTTATTTTTTATTGAACAATTCACCCACCAAAGTGATAACATGATACACAACAATTTTTTTTTTATATATTTTTTTCGCATATATTTTTGGTTTTTTTTTATTTTTTTATTTTGATAGCACAAGATCAGTGTAGATATTTTCACAAAATTTTCACGCAATCACACACACACACACATAATTTTTGTTTTGTTTTTTTTTTTTTTTAATTAATTATTATTATTATTTTATAAATTCCAGACATCAGTGTTAGCATTATGCGTTTATTAGAATTTTTTTATTTTTATTTTTTTTTGCATGTAGGTATATTTTTTATTTAATTTTTGTTTTTCGTTGGAAAGAGAAAGAAAATAAGAAATTTAATTAGAATATATTGAAAGAATTTATTTCATATAAATATATTTATAAATATCATTCTTCTTTTTTTTTGTGTGGAAGAGAATAAGAAAAAACAAGAAAAAAAAATATATATATATACGATTTATTTTCAAAAATAAAATAATTAATTAATCACACAATCTCGCACAAGCAAACACAACAAAATTTCATATAGAGAATTTTTATAGGAGAAAATAAAATGATTAATTAATACTACTTTATGATAAATAAAATTAAATTAAATAAAAAACAAAACATTTTGAATATATTTCATCAAATGTTGAGATGTTAAATCCGTTAATTATTTTATAATAATTCAATTTATTGTACAAGTGCTAGGATTGCCGGTATACTTATACAATTTTAATTATTATTATTATTATTCTTTTCTTTTTTTTCTGCGCTTTTCTTATTTATGCTCTATATACGGAAATTTAGTTTAAAAAAAAAAAACAAAACAAAAAATTTTATAAATCACACACAAAATGCAAATCAATAATTGGAAAATTACAAAATTCTAAATTATTTTGCACAAAATTAAAAAGCATTAGCAGATTATTGTTTTAATATTTAAATTAATTTAATTATTAAAAATAAGTTTCCTGCTCGTATTATAATTAGATTGTAATAAATTATTAATTCCTGTAGACAGTTTTTTTTTCTTTTTTCGTATTAGGAAAATATTAGAAGGATAATATTTCTTTTTTCATCACTTATTTAGAATTAAATAAAACCGTGGATATATTCAAAGAGAGAGGGGGAAAAAAAAAATGTTAATTAATTTTTCACTTCACTTAATATCCATGTTCATTTAAGAGAAGGAAAATTTTTTTTGAATTATTGTGTTAATTAAAAACCGAAAAGATTTTTAACTTTTTTACATAAATGAATTAATATAAATTTTGTAATTCATTTAATTTTCTTATATGTTTTTTTTTTGTGGAATTCTCTGTTAATATTTTAACGGAAATAGGAATCTTATAACCCAGTATATTAATATTAGTAAATTGCACAAACTATGAAATTTTTTTCAGCGAAAATAAACCAAATAAATCACACAATGTTAATCCATCCAATGGGGGTGTTTGAAAAAAATAAAACAACTTGAAAAATAAATTTAATAGTGCTGTGATAATAAATAAAATACCAATATTTGTTTTTTTTATACTCAATAGTAAAACTTTATTATGAAAATAAATAAATAAAAATCCAATATATAAAATAAACACAAACAATTTAAAAACACATTAAAAATAGAATAGCAATCACATAGTGTCTTAAACTAAAACTAATCTAGTTTTTTTTTCTCTTTTTTTATTATTATTATTATTACTATTAAATGTTTTATTATGTTAAAAAAAAACCCAAACCTTTTCCTATTTAGAAACAAAAAAAAAAACACAACGAGGAAAACTCCAATTTCGTGTATGATAAAAATACAAAATAATTCCAAATTCCAATCAAGTCCAATCAGTGAAAAAAGAAAAATTCCAAATTTTAAAAAAAGCTAAATAAAATACAAAAGGAATTAATACTAATAAAAAAAAATTTTCTCGCTTGCAAATAATATAAAAAAAATTAATTTGAATTTTCACTTAATTACATTTTCCTCTTCACAATCGAAAGTCATTTTTTTAAAATTTATCCTTGGTGTTTGCTTATTTATCTTTTTTTTTTTTTATTTTTATTTATTTATTTTATTTTATTTTATTTTTTTCAACAAAATAAAACGTTTCGAACATCTAAAGAAAAAAATAAAATAAAATTATTTTGTAACCGTCAGTAAGCACTTTTCTCTTTTTCGATTTTCGAATTGTTTTTTATTTTTATGGTTTGTTTTAAACTTTAATTTAAACAAAACTAAACAAGAAAAATTGTCCGAAATTCTTTAAAATTTTGTTGTATTTATTTTGTTGAAAAATAATTTGTTTTTGTATTTTTTTTTTTTTTTTGTCGACTAGTAATAATACAGTTTTTTTTCTTCTTTTTAGTAAAACATTTACTTGATAAAAAGTATATAAAATGAACTTAAAAAAATAAAACAACTTATAAAGAGAATATAAAAATAAAATATTCTTTTTGGCAATTGTCTCTATAATTATTATTATTTTTTTTTTTTTAAAACAATTAATATTTTACACAAAACGAAAATTTCACCTATTCCATTATTTTATTTTATCTTATTTTATTTTTCGAAGTCTTATTTGAACAAACTGAAAGCAAAACGGCCCTTTGAAAAAAAAAAACAAAAAAATTTAAAACTCTTTCACATTGCACTTTTTGTTCATTTAAAATAGAAATATCACTTTTTTTTTTTAATTATAATATCATTTTAAAAAAGAGTTTCTTGTTTTATATATTAAAAAAAAAGCACACAATTAATAATTTTTAAAAACAAGAAACCGCAACGGTCCCTTTAACGACACAAAACCCGGTGAAAAATGTTTATCACTATTTTCGATAAAAATTAGAATATTGAATTGCCAAGAAAAAAAATAATATTCATATTTTATTTTTATTATTTATTTATTTTTTTCTTCTTTTTTTATATTCAAAAATCTTCTATTAGTAGAAAAATAACCGTTAAAATTATTTCGAATCGACGATAATAACAACAACAATGTAGACATTTAAAACACCAATTCAATTCAAATTCAAAATCGATGTGAACACTGGGCTTACTACCAGCAAGTGATAAGCGAAAGTTCTTTATAATTTCCTTGGAAGATTACTTGAAGAAAATTCCCGACATCCTTACAGGATGATGGCCTTAACCCTTCTGTTCAAAGGCGCGCGATTCCAGATCAAGACAGCAGAACGTCTCAAAGACAACACACGGGGGAAAATAATCAAAAAAAAAAAATAATAAAAATAAAGAAGAAGAAGAAGAAGAAGGAAAAAAACGCACACAAGAAAGGAAGAAAAAGGAAAAGAAAAAGGATGAGAAAAAGGGAAGAGAAGACAAAAAATACAAAAAAACGAAAAAACGGGAATAAGGGCGAATACACGAAAACTGGTTCTGCTACTGTCCTTAAAAGGGACACATACCCTCCCGAAATTCTTTTTTTTTCCCCGGGGAGAGGGGAGGAGGCTTGAGGGTATCCAGAATGAAAGAATAAGGAAAAGAAAATCGTGGAAGGAAAAGGGAAAAAAATTCCTCCTTTTCGTCCTGTTACAAATGCTCTACTCCTTTTCGAATCTGAATTTTATATGTGTGGGTGTATGTGGGTGTGCGTTCCTATCTTTTTATCATTTTCTTTTTACTTATATCCCTTTTTTTTAGTAATAGTCCCGTTCGTGTTTTTTTTTTTTTGTGTGGTATTCCTCTTATATCCTTTTGTCCTGTACTACTAAGTTAATATTCCTTGAAAATGATTGGGAATAGATAGGAAGGGAAAAATAGTGGAAAATTGTGATTATTTAGTTAGGGGGAGGGGGGGGGTAGGTTGGGGTAGGAGGGGATAACCTATGTCTTATATCTTTATAGGATGTCTAACTAATATTGCAAAAAAAAAAAATAAATAAAAACAAAGAAAATAAAAATAAAAAATGCTACAATAGTACAAGGAAATAAATTGTACGGACATGTGGTAAAAGGACTTACTAACTCCCCTCTAGATTCCCGAAGGAAGAAAAGCGCGCATAAAATAAGAAGGAGTAAGAATAACAACAATTACAATCCGGCATAAGCAACAGCAGAAGGCACAGCGGCAATAGAATGGACAACGACGACGACAATGATAGTAGTACTATAGACAATATGGAATTATACAAGGAACGACTATAGAAGACGATGACTACGACGACGAAGAAAAATAAGAAGAAGAAGAAGAAGGTAAGGGCCAGTGGAACTAGTTAGTCGTCAGCTAGCCCCTATTTAGCGGGAACCGAAGAATTCTTGATTTATCCTCCTAAAAAAATGTTAGTTTGTCGTACTATAGTAGAACAGTATGAATCTACTACCATAAACACATGCTTGATCCTGTCTATAGTGAGCCAGGACTACAACTGAATAAGAATAGCATTACATTCCTATCGAGGACCTCGAAGTCCCTCCAGAAAAGAAAAAAAGTGAAACCCCTTTTTCAATGTGGAGATATTTTCAGAAAAAGAATATCAAAGAAAAATTGAAGAAAACCCTTTAAAAAAAAAGAAAAACACACACACAGGTAGGAGGCCTTCTTTTGAGTTCCATCCTATCCCATTTTTATCTTAGAGGAATCGCAAAAATTGTACACACCATAAAAGGATATTACCACTCCTTCTTCTATCTCCTGCCCAGCCCACTTAAGAACAAAAAAAAAAAAAAGTGGGAAGAATTTTATCCACATTGACCATCCCAAATACGGACACGATTAGACTTCATCCTGGAGAGAATGGTATATTTATTCAGGAGAAAAGTCCTGAAGGAGTAGAATACCCTTTTTACCGTTTGTCTTATTCATTTTCTTTGCCTTCTCCCGCAGGAAGAAAACCAAAATATTACCAGGAAAAAAAAGAAAAACAACACGTGAGCATATTGTGCGGAGGAGAAGGGGGGAGGGAGGAGGCAATACAACAAAATCGCGAATACTGATACAAATGTTTTCTCCCGGAAAAAAGAATAAAACCATTTTCATTTGCTTGAAGGAGGAATACAAACCCCCTGAACCCTTCTCCCCACCTAAAAACAGTTTTTGCCCACCCATGGTCCTAAATGTGGTGTTAAAAACGGCAGACGGACTCTATTCAGTTGCAACCTGAGACGTAGGACTTTGCTGTGTTGTGTTGTTGTTGTTGGTGTTGTACTTTTAACAACACTATAAAATAAGGGGGTGGAAACACATCAACCGTCCAATACAACAAAAGGAGAAGATTGTAGAGTGCTAGAAAAAAGAAGGACTATTGCAGAAATTCCTCCTAGGAAGGGCTAATAAAAAGAAAATGGACAGTTATATGGGATTTTTGAATACTTTGTCTTGTGTTGTTGGTTATTTTTTGGATACCTAGAGCTCAAAAGGATATACCCCACTCTAGAAAGGGGATAGAGAGGAGAAAAATATTCAGAGTACTTTTTTTTTTTTAGATAGAGTCCTTACAAGAGAATTTCCCCTATTTGGTCCTGACCACTAGAGAAAATATAAATCTGTGTATATCCCCACCATGTTCATATCTTATCGTTTTCTTTTCGAATTTTATATTTTTTTTCTGTGTCTCCCCGTATTTCCTGTAGGATAACTTTTTTTTTGTAAATTCCAGAAAACTCATACTTTTATATTGACTACGGTATTTCTCCTTACCCGCCCACAATCGTTCCCTACCATTTCTTTTTAAAAAAAAAGGGGCAAACCAGAAAAGTAGAAGGAATCCGGTTGGAGAATGGTAATAATAATTGTTGTTCTTCTTCTTTCGGGATAGAAAGGAAAAGGCGATAGGGATGACCATTTATAAAATGCAACCCAGAGTAGGATAGAAATAAGGATATTATTTTACATTGAGAAAAATGAAAGAAAATTGATAAAGTGACTAAATGAAGTAGGGGGTGGGTTGAAGATGTTGATTTAACTCTTAGGGGTGTTTTTCCTTTCGTCTTTTTTTTTCTGTAGCATAGCAAAAAGGGGTATCGAGAAAGAGACAGAATAGTTGTCCCCACCATAAAAAGTCCTGGATCCTTAACAGGGAGATATTAGAAAAAAAAAAATATATTCGTATATAAAATAAATGTTGGAGGTTGAAAAGGTTGCATCTGAGATATCTTGAAGGTGATTCTTTTTTTTTTTTATTTGGAAGATGGCCCATAATAAGAGTAGTCATTCTACTAGGAATAGAGGGAGATATTTTTTAGTGTATATATTACAAAAGTGGGGATAAAAAAAGTTCATGTCCTATGAAGGACTATCCTTATACTTATATCCCCCTATTTTAGAAACGTTACTCTAATACAGAAAAACGATTCAAACCGAAGACGATGTTGGTGGACAGTCATTTTTAAGGGGGGTAAAATCGTCGTCGTCGTCGTCGTCTTCTTCTTTATTCATTCATTTTCCCGTTTCCTGAAGGGATACTTATACAATTTAAAGTCAAATTATGTGGAAGGGATGATTGACCCATCCCCCGTTTGCCTTTTTAGGTATACGATACTGTCGTACGACGACCGTCTCCAACAATCGTCCAGGAATAAGATGCCCTACCGTAAAAGTCACGTGTAAATACAAAAGGACGCATGACTATTTCGTGATGCCCACGGGAGAATAATATCCTAGTAGTATCCCTACTCCATTGCATTTGTAAACATGTGTGTATTAGATTCTACTCTAACCCTTATCAAGGAGGAGGAGAGTAAAAAGGTTTCCAAACTGTTCGCACACTGGCTCCTTTTAGTTGCCTGATGTGGACGGGGACTCTCTCTTGTAGGATTTACCCGAGTCCAGAACAAAAAAAAAAGACCGGGAAGAACAACAACAACAATCTAACATAGAAGAAGAAGGAAAAACATAAAAGACGAAGGTATTAAAGAGGGGTAGTAGCAGTGAACCTAAAAAGGGACAATATAAAAAGCAAGAAAAAGGTTTTTGTATGCTTTTTTTTTTTTTTGTTGTTTTGTTTGATTTAATAAAAGAGGGTCTGGTGTGGCTGGTAAGGTAAAAAGGACGCAATTTAAGGGGAATAAGAGAAGACCATCCTTCTTTTTATTTTTCTCCAGATTTTAAATTTTGGGTGGGGTGAAAAGGGGGCAGGTACACCGTATCAAATACGATACTAAAAATCTTCCCCTTAAATAAAAAGAAAAAAAAAACAACAACACCTCTTTACGGGTTAAGAAGGAGATGTGAAGGAATGATGTAACAATCCCTTTTTAGGGACACTGGTCGGTAGACCGGACTGTAGCTCAGGCGTGCTCTGCTTAGGTGCATTACACACCTGGACCGGTGGCGAGCATTCCGCATTCGAGAGATGCATGCTAGCCCCCGATTACGTTTCCGATTTGTAGTTATCATTTTATTGGGACCGCATTGTATTTTGTAGTATTTGGAGTTCACCTGGATTTCTTTTACCTGTCGTTGGAATTTCGGATAGGTGCAAAAGTGTTTTGATTTTTTTTCTTTTTTTTATCTCGTTTTTTTTTTTTTTTTGTAATTTTAACGTAATTCTAATATTGCACTATTCCTTATTTTGTTTTTATTTCTTATTTAATATTTTTTAGATTGCAGTGGACACAATTATTTTGATCATATGTGACCGACATGTGTTTGTTTTTTCTTTGGTTTACAAATTGTGCGAATTTTTATAGAAATCATGAATAGTTTTTGTTTGTTTTTTTTTTTTTTATGGTGATAGTTTATTAATGGTACTAATTACGAGATCACTTTTGGTGTACCTGTTTTATCCTAGAACTTTTAAATTACCTTAACCGTGAGATTTTATAAAAAAAAAATATTTAATAATAATAAAGTGTTTAAAAAATATCGATTTTGATAAAATATATAAAAAAAAAAATGAATCAATTCACAAATTTTGTTTGTTTGTTTTGTTTTCAAGTGTGATCAATCTAAAATTTTATATTAAAAAAAAAACATATCATTTTATACTTAATTTAGTAATTTAAATAATAAAAAAAACTACTTAATATTGTTTCTACTTAAAAATGTTTGAATATTTTTGCTGTTAACATTTTTAAGCGAAACTGTTTTAATTGAATAAATTCAATTAAATATTTTTTTTTTGTAGCCAAAAATTGTTTTATTTGGCTTTATATTTAAATTTCTTTCAATTTTTTCATCGTATTAAAACACTATGAGATTTTTTTTTTTAAGCACTTTATAAAAAATTATTTAAACATATTAAAAATACACAAAAAACTGATGATGATAATAAAACTAAAAAAAAAAACAAAAGAACCTACTACTTTTTGTTTATTTATTTATTTTTTTTGTTTGTTTTAGAATTTTTATTTATTTTTTTTATTTTGTATTTTTGTTTTTTTTTTTTTTTTCTTTACTATTATTAAGATACCTTAAAGATTTCACAAAATTTTATTGAAGGATTGACATTAACGACTAAACTGCACTATAAGACTATGAACGGCGACAGTCCGGATAATGTGGATTATGATTTAAACGTTATATGAGATATCTCATATGATACATGCCATCAGGGTTTTATATTCACACTTGAAAGTGTAAAATCACAACATACGATAGATAGATCGCAGCATATAAGAATAATAATTTTGTGGCGCCTTTAAACAGTATCAAAAACATACTCCAACAATATTTTCATCGTGATAAAAGACGAATATAATCATATTCACATATGTGCATACATGAAACAAATTAAAGTAACATATAAATTGCATCATTCTCTTGTTTTGTATGATTATCATTGTTTTATTTTTTTTATTTTTAAATACCTTTTTGTTATTATTGTTTGGTTTTTAATTTTTTAATTTTTATTATTATTTATTTTTTTTTTTTTTTTTTGTCTTTTTTCAAACAATAAAACATCAGAACAGTGGCTCCATGTTGGAGATGGTATCGATTTTAATACACAACATCACAACAAAGATGTAAAAGTTTATGATTTAATAGATGTAATAAAATGTAATAAAAATTACGTAATTATAAATTTAATTTAAAAGATTTTTTTGTTTTTTTGTTTTCTTTTTTTGTCATAGTATACCATTTCTTTTCGTGTATATAAAAATTTAGGAATTTTATTAAATATTGGATATATAATTTTTAAAAATATTTTGCAAAGAAAATTTCTTGTGTGATTATTGAAAAAAAAAAAAGAAATAAAATAAGATATCATTTCAAGGTTTTAATTTAATTAATTTAATAAAATGGTAAATATTTGTTCGTTATTTTAATTTAAGATAAAAAATAAAAAAAATAAAATAAAATTATTATCAAAATAAACTATAGAGTTATGTACACTGTTATATATTAACACATATAAACGATCAGCTGTTTAAGTAAGCACAATACACAAAAAGATTTATCTTTCTTTTCATATATTTAAGTATGTTTATCTTTGACAAGTACATCACATAAAAATTAAATAAAATTACTTAATTTTAATTTGATTTAAATCATTTATTCAAATTACAAATCAATAAATCACTTTTTTAGTAATTTTTAAGATACTTTTCTTATTTTGTTTTTTCTTGCTGTATTTTTTTTTTTGTTGTTACTTTTCTTCTTTTTTTTTTCTTTTTGTTTGTAGGTATCTAAGAAATTCTTTCCAAGTAAATAAAAAGAAAAAAAGAAAAAAAAATATTTTACTTACAGCTTCTTCAAGGAGTTGTTCATTTAAACAAAAATTTATCACTTCTTCATCAGTCACAAAAATATCCATAGTTTGTTTGTTTTTGCTTTTTTTCTTTTTTTTTCTTTTTTTTTTAATTTTATATAGAAGAAATAAAAATATTTTGTACTTTTATTTTTTTTTTTGTTTTAATAAATAAACAACAAACACAATAGAACAAATAAATAAACAAAAATAAAAATATTTCACAATCTTATAGAATATAATACGACCTTAATAACTTGATTGGTTATTTATTGATTTGCAATCACTTCAGAATATGACTTAAACCGAACCTAAAGTCTTTTACACATTTTGTTTCTATTTTTCTGAATTGTACACCGAACGCCTTATGGCGCCAAAAATTCGTAATAATAACCCGGCTATCGATAAAAAACTAAAAAACTAAAAAAAAAAAAGCACAACAACAAAAATGTCTGAAGGTGTTAAAAATGAAATAAAATTTTATAAAGAATTTTATATTTAGTAGATTAACAATTTCAAATCAATAGGGTGTTACAGAAGAAATATTTTTTTTTTTAATATTATAATTATTATTATTTTAAAAACAAAAAAAAAAAACAAATTCTTGTGTTAAATATTAAATATGATGTAAAATATTTTTTTTTATTACTGGAAAAATTATTCTTCATTTTTAACATTAAATCTTCAAATTCTAAAATTATGATTAAAATTATAAAAAAATTGTTTTAGATTATTTTTATTTATATTTTTTTTTAATTTATATTTTATTTTTATATTAAGAATTAATTTATTAGAAAAAGTGAAAAAAAGACATATATAATAATTTAATATTACTAGAGTTTTTTGTATCACCCTGTGCAAAACTGTACTGCATTTTGTTACCGCCCCAGACTCCAATGCAATTTAATTACAGTATTGCCATATTTAAGATGCAGTTTTTTTTATCGTGGTAATCACTTGATAAATATGCAAACAGAATTATTATTATTATTATTTTTTTTGTAAAATTCTCAATTTTAAAGATTAAGACAAAACAGAAAAAAAAACACATTTAATATTAAACAATTAAAAATATATTTTTAATTAATTGATTTATATAAAAATTGTCTTCAAACAAACGAATTTCTATACTTTTATTTCTTAAGTATTTTTATAATAAAATAAAAATTATATTTTACGCATTGTTTTACGTCAAACTTATTTTTATAAAACTATTTCTCATTAAGAAAATCAAAATAAAAATAAAATCTCCTACCTATCCCAAGTTAGCTTATCGGTCAAGGTAAAATCTCGAGTACATAGAGAAACCCTAAACCAGGAGTAAGGACAAGGAACCTTTCCCATTCGCTGACGTAACACAGCCAATGCTTTTGCGAAGATCTTTTTTACTTCATTCAATACGAATAACTAGGGAATGACCATGGAAAAAAAAGGAGGGATAGGGATAAAGCAAAAAAAAAAAAAAAAACAACACTCCCAGAGAAAAATAGGGAAGAACACGGAAAAAACCTGCGCTGAACCTCCCACTAAAAAAAAAAAACTTGAAACATACAAAACAAAACAAAAAAAAAAAGAAACTACGAGATTCTTTCCCTCGGGATTTTTTTTCTTTCGAGCCATTTTATTCCTACCAGGAAAGGCCTGCGCTGCCTTAAATGTTCCTGGTTCCCTTTTTTTTTTTTGTTTTTTTTTTTTCTACACTACCCTCTGAACCCCTGTTGTTGTTGATGTTGTCCGTCCAATCCCTAGCCCATAATTGCTCTACTATTAAAACGGGCAGCGATGGGAGTGGGTGGGACTATGTCCTTCAGGATTTTGTGTTATCATCAAATTGTAGTGTTTTGTTTTTTTCGTTTTTGTTAAAAAAAAATTTTATTAATTATCACAAGTGCAAAATCTGTACACATTTTTTTTTTGTGGGATAATACTGGAGATCCGGGATAACTGACCTCTAAGAAACGTATTTCAGGTAAAAAAAAAAAAATAAAATAAATAATAATAATAATATTAAGAAAATATGAAATAATAAAGGTAAAAAGGGTTTCAGTTGAATGGTGTAACAAAATAGGGGGTGACGGTAGTATGATGGTAACTGAGCACGTGTATGCCTGACCCTGTTCGTGATATGACGCTGAAAATTTCACGTGCTTTTTGAAGGGATAGAAGGGTATGGATGGGCGGGAATTGAAACAGCCAAGAAGGTCAGGAAGGTTTCTATAGAATATAGAGGATGAGTCAGTATAGGTGTAGGATATGGAATATATGTGTATATTTTCCTACCCAGCCGCCGTTTCACAGAAATGATGACGACAGAATTCCACTACCACCTCCCCCTCCTCTTACCTTCACGTACTTTTCTAAGTAAGAGTGGAAGGACTTAACTAGGTCAGGATCAAGGATGGCATTAATTTTCAAAACAGGAATAGTCTTCGTCGTCGTATTCTTCTTCGTATTATTATTCTTCTTCTTCTTCTTCTTCTTCGTCTTTATCGTCATTGAAGAGTTTTAACTTTAAGCGGTTTTTAAACGGAAACACCAAGATTTTATAAAGTCTTCCAGAAGAATTGGTTAAAAGGAGGATAGGATACGGGATGCGAATGTTTATAGGGATGAAAATTTACAGAAAAGTCAGAGGTTGGAAACACGTTAAAGAGAGGGAAGGAGCTCAGATTATGTGACATTGGTTAAACCACAATTATGCGGCCACAAAAACCGTTGATGATTCTAAAATTGTTCTCCGACTCCTTTAGAGTAAGTAGTACTACTACTAAACTGTCCTCCCACGAGATCATCGTCGTCATCATCATCATCATCATCATTTCCCTTATACTGTGCTAGTCGCTTTTGTAGTCGTGATTTTTGGATGCTCCTCTTGGAGGAGACAATGGTTTTATACTATTTTACTAACTTCCTAGAGGTAGACGTGCACCACCAAGTTCTAAGAAATCTTCCAAGGGGTACGCGATGGAAGACACTTTTTGAACACAAGATTCCCCTGGTTGGTTTTTTTTTTTGAGGGGGGGTGGTTTTACGTAGGTAGTACGTTGACTGGTTAGAAGTAGCTCAGATTAAAGGGGGTTTCTATTTTTATATTTATTTTTTTCTATGATATATTTCTATGACAAGAAGTTATCAGAATATTTTAAATGGTCATTATCCCCAATTACATAATATACCGGGTAAAATGGGGAAATGTATGCGTAAGTGCATATGCCGGTTGACAACATACCCCCGTCCGTCCCCGTATCACAATCTGATCCCATCTGTAGTATAGTAGTACAGGTTCTATGGGAGAATACCCATAAGCGTCACATCCAGCCAAACACTATGGGAATGAAAGTAAAATGCTTTACTTTCTTTATCCCCGTCTCAGTTGCAATACCACCCCCCCCTTGTTGGAATTTTCAATGTCTCGAACGTAAAACTGTGTCTACAGACAGAAAATACTCTAGTCCCTACCCTTCGGGAACTCCTGTCCCGCCCCCGATGCCACCTTCATCGTTTTAGGAAAGTCTGAAAAGTCGGTCATATACTGCAGCAGCATCAGCATCAGCAGCAGTAGAAGCAATAGCAGCCCTAGAACAGAAGAAATTTTCTGGACAGACGAAGGACGAACGTAAAATGATGAGAAGGGTGTATGAAGGTGTACCCCTATTTGGGGGGGGTGTGATGTGATGTGACGATATACACATATGTGTACATATATCTCCCAAAAAAGGTGGTAAATGTGATTATTCACAGGATCAGCAGGATTTTCACATTCAATCCAGGAAGAGAGAGGCGGACGACGATGGGATAGGGATTATGGAAAGGGCAGCAAAGGCGGCATCACAGGTTCTTTAGAGTAGATTCCCAGAGTCACATGAAATGAAGGTGGAAAAAGGTGAAGTGGGCAGATTTTTAGGATGCTTGTTGATACGTGGGTTCATTCAATTGTTTTTTTTTTGGGGGTGATAAAATGCGATTAAAAAGTATCCTATGAAAATTGTGCAATTGTTGTTGTTGTTTGTTTTTTTATTTTTTTTTTATTTTAATATGAAAGTTCTATAGATTAGCAGAACGTAGAAGAAAGTGAAAGTTTATTATTTACTTCAGTTTTATTGAAAGTTTCTTAATATTTTAATGGGAATTTTATATGACTTCTTTTTGTGTAAAACTATAGAAGATTTTCATGTTTGTGCAAACAATCTGAAAGCGAACAATGCATACATAAGTCCAGAGGTCATTGAACCTTTCAGGTAATATGTCCTTTCTATAAAAATTAATCATTTAGAATGATTTTACTTAAAGTCATTGAAGAGATAAATTCCAAAATACAAAAAAAATAAGGAATTGTTAATATTTTAAAATCTTTTTCTTAAAACGAATAAAAAAAATAATTTTTTTAAGAGAATTCCACAATTTTTTTAAATTATTTAATGCATGATAAATTGAATTATATTTAAGTTCAATTTTTTTTTCTTGTTCTCCGGCAAATTTGCGCACTGTTTAACATCTCAAACATTCGACAAGTAAAAAAAAAAAATTGAATAAAATTATTTAAATATTATTAGTCCCTTTTTAAGTCGGTCTTAGAGGTAATAAATATCACGACTAATAAGGAACTATAATTCCTACAATTCCATTATTAAAAAAATAAAATAAAAATGAAAATAATAATAGTAATAGTATTTATGATATACTATTAAAAACAAAATTGACTTACCTGAATTTCATTAACAAATTTTTCATTATTAAATTTTGTATCTGGTGTTGAACTTCCACCCGGTGTAAGGGATTGTGGGGGATGTCCTTGGGCTTGTAATGCTAATTGTTGATTTTGATGATTCTGCTGTTGTTGTTGTTGTTGTTGTAATTGTTGTTGCATTTGTTGTAAACCAACAACAGTTGGAGGACCACCACCACCACCAGGTGTTAATTGATTCGGTGTTAAATGTCCTGCAGACATTGGTGTATTTATACCAGTTGAACCGGTACCCTGATTATTTTGGTGCTGTTGTTGTTGTTGATGATTTTGTTGTTGTTGTTGTAATTGATGATGAAGAGCAGTTTGTAATAAAATACTATTGGCATTACCCGTATTACCGGAAGTATTTTGTATATTTGGCACAGGACTAGCTGATGAAGGACCACCACCTTCACCACCACCACCACCACCACCACCACCGCCACCACCACCCCCACCACCTCCTCCTCCATTACCTTGATTTGTTCCATCATTATTACCTGTATTTGTACCATTACCAGTGTTACCACTAGCATTTGTACCAGATGATGATGTTACTGGATTATTACTATTATTTCCACCCCCTCCAACTAAATTTGTTGGTGTTGATGTATTTACAAGAAGATTACCAACTTGTGTACCACCTATAGGTGGACCTCTGGCCTGTTGCCAAAAATCTGTATTCATTTTAAATAATGAACGACTACTAGCCTGTTGTTGAACGTCTGTTGTCATCTGAGGTGGAATTTGTAGGGTCAACGGGGTCGATCTTAAATCAAGCGCTTCCGTTGCTATTTTGAATGTATTATTAAGCCACTTGCTGACAAAGTGTTCTTGCTCCACTTTTATATTATTATTCAGCTGTTGGCCTATGGAATGATGTTCTTCTTGTTGTTGTTTTAACGATTGTTGTTGATGTATATATTGGGATTGTTGAGAATGTTGATGATTCGGTAACTGTTGACCCTGTTGATTAGTATGGTGGTCGTTTTGGTGATTTCCGCCCTGATTTGTTGAATCGTGCTGTTGCTGTTGTTGATAGTAGTACGGGTTACCACAATTATTAAAATTGTAGAAATATTGGCTAAAATTATTCCCAGATGATTGATCAATGGTTGCGGTTTTTGTTTCAACTTCTCCTCTGACAAATAATTGCGACAGGGCTGATAATTTATTATCTTCAATTATTTTTGGTTTTATATATGATGATGTATATCCTGTTGTTGTTGTTGTTGTTGTTGTTGCTATTGACGTTGTTGATATAGGAAGTAAGTCTAGTAACGATATAGTGGTTGGTGGCGGCGATATTTTTCCTTGTTTTGTAATTGCTATTGTTGATAACGTTGTTGATGACGTTCTTGATGTTGGTGAATATATTTTTGATGATGAAAGATTCGGTGGTAATGTATTAAATTTGATCAGATTCGAATGTTGAACCGCTATTGTATTCTTATAATCCGTTATCTTTCTTCTTTTAATATTTTAACTCTTTTTTAAAAGTTAATTTGGCATTTTATTCTTTGAAGAAAATGAAAAGAAATTTGTTTTTTTTTTCTTTTTGTTTTGTTTCTTGCTTTTTTTTTTTTTTTAATTCAACGACGAGCCATTTACTTTGTAATTTGCACAATTTTCTTTTTTCAACTATTTAGAGTTTTTTTTTTTTTTTTTTTTTTTTTTTTTTTTTTTTTTTTTTTTTTTTTAATAAAATTAAAATAAATTTTTTTTTTTTTTTTTTTTTTTTTTTTTTTTTTTTTTTTTTTTTTTTTAATTCAACGACGAGCCATTTACTTTGTAATTTGCACAATTTTCTTTTTTCAACTATTTAGAGTTTTTTTTTTTATTTTTTTCTCTCTATTTTTTCAATTCGTGTTTTGGACAAATGAATTCCAGCTCAATTTTATATGATCTTTTCCTTTCTTTTTATAAATCTATTCAATTATTTAAATTCGCTAGCCAGGTACACAATAGATTCTAATAGAAACAATTTTTTTTTCTTTTCTGCTTTTATTTCTCGGGCTCTTCTGCCCACTATTTTCCTTCTTTTTAATTGCCAGTTTCTGTTTTATATTTACCTTTTTTTTATATATTCTTAAAAAAAGGGAGCTGGAAAGCGAAGATTTAATTTGGCCTATATTATTTTTTTTCTAATTTTATTCCGTCTCCCCTTATTTATAATTTATGGCATATGTGGTGGATTTCTAATAATGCTCTAATGTCTCTATTTTCGATTCCTTCGTAAGCAAATTTTGTTTTCTTGTTGTCCTGTGTTTTGTTTTTGTTTTTTTTTTGGGGGGGAGAAAAGAAATCGAAGATATTAATTAATTATTATATTTATTTAATTATTATATTTGATTTACTATTCTAAAATTTAATTTAAACGATGGCTGATTACTATGATTTTTTAAACATATTTTCGAAATCAAACGTATAGAATTTTATAAATTGAAAATAAACAAAATTAAAATGATTTATTTAAAGACACAGAAATATTTTTAAATTCTTATTTCTAGCAGAATATCGGGGGCATTTTATTATTTTAAATTTAATTTAATTATTCTTGTTTATGGTAACGTAATATTCAGTATTATTATTTTAAAATTAGAATAAATTAGTTTAAAAATGAATTAGCACTTTAAAAAATCAAAAAATAATAATAATAGCAGGTTTTATAACTTCTTACAGAACGAGGTATTTAACGTAACTTTTACGACATTTAGAAAAATATGGAGAATAATTAAAATATTTAATTTATAGAGATTTTGTGATTTCAAATTAAAATCAATTTAATTATTTTTCATCATATAAAATCACATTTTAAATTTTTTGTATTTCTTTCAAAATAAATTTGAATTTATTTACCGCATTTTAACACAATTTATGATCTTTTTTTGTAGTTCGAATTTTTAGTAAATATCACAATTTTATGGTCTTATTTATTCCATTTCTTCACAAAACTAAAAAAATAAAAACTTCATTTTTCATAGTATCACATTTTATTCACTATTTTTATTTCTGAAGGGTTTACTTCGAATCACAAGAAAATGTTTATTTTTTATTTTTATTAAACACAATTTAATCATCATTTAAAATTATCGCAAAAAATTTATCATTGAAAAATGTAACGAATTTTTATGAAGATCATAAAATTCTCGTAAAATTTCTTATTTCTCTTATCGAAAATTGATTTTAATAATTAATAGGTAAAATTTCGCTAATTGTTTTTCTATAAACACTTTATGAATTCGTTATTTGTTTTTAGTTTTTATAAAATTGACGGTGTTTTAAAAATCTAGCATTATTTATATTTTTGTTTTCCGTTCTAAAACATTACACAATTAAAAAAATGAAATTTAAATAACTTTAAAACCGTAAGTAATTAAACTACTTCACTATTCAAAAAATATGTTTAAAAATCTGAAGAATAATAAAAAAAAAAAATATTATATTACTAATTTGTTACACTTATTAAACCTTTTTCTATTAAAACATTTTTATAGTGACTAGAACTTTTAAAACTTTGTGTAAAAATTTAATCGAATATCGGTTCGATTTAGTTTTTAATTTTAAGAAAACCTTATTATAATTTGTTTTGTTAATCGTCGTATGTAATTTTTTTTTAATATATAAACGACACAATTTAATGGAAATCACTTATAAAATAAAACTCATTTTGTCATTCACACAAACCCATTTAACAAAACCTTCTCCAATTTATAATATTATTTTTAAATTCATAAAATGCACTATTTTTATTCATAGATAATTTGAAATTCTTGACGATAAAATAAGATTTTTAATTAGCAAAAATAAAATAAAATAAAATGAAACAAACTATGAACAAATTCACGGTCAGTTTTATTAAAATTGTGATAAGAAAACACACAATGCTTTATATCGATTTAAATGCGACTATAATTAGGATAAACATTTAAAAATTCGTAAAATACGTACACAGTAGAAACCTTTCAAATAGTTTTCAGGTTTTTTGAAGAGCACTCAAAAACAAAAAAAAAAACTAGAATAAAAAATAGTAATTCCAAAAAAAAAAATTTTTTTTTAACACTTTTTAATAAATTTAACTTTTTACTTTTTTCTCTTAAATATTTTATTGAATTTCTTTGAACTTTCTAAATTAATTAGATTATCCTTAGAAACTTTTTTATTTCACTCATATTTATTCAAAGATATTTTCTTTTCTCATAATTTTTTCTTTTTTCCATAATTTCAAATTGACTATTTTCAAATTAATTTAATAAAAAATTAGCACATTTTTATCATAATTATATTATTCGTTTTTTAAACATTTTATAATATTCCCGTTGAAATTATTACACTTCTCTAGAAAATAAATTAAATTCGCATCGATTTCATTTTATTAATAAATAAATATAAAAGAAATAATGGTAATAATAATTTAAAAAAAAAAAATCTTTATTGGTTTTAATAAAATTTTATTTAAAAAAAAATTAATATAATAACATTTAATTAAATACTATGATAATAATATAAAAAAAATAATCATAATAATAATAATAATAATAATAATAATAATTCTTTTTGGCGCCAAAAAATAATCCACAAGTGTTTTCGTTCGTTCTCTTTCTAACCCATAGGCAGCCACCATCGAGAGTTGTAGCCACCGGGTTAGCAGCGTGTAGAGGCTTTAAGGGCAAAGAACAGGTTGCCTTCAAATAACTTTAAAATACAGACAAAAAAAAAATCTTAATTTATAAATATAAGGGAGCCAAAAAAAAACAAAACAAAACAAAACAAACAAACAAACAAAACAAAATTAAAATCTAACAACATTTTCGAATTTTATAGTAGTGTTTTGTTTATTTTTTTTTTTTTTTTCACAAAAACTTTTTAACGGCCGGCACTACTCCTTTTGAGTTTTTGTTTTTTTGTTTTTCAAAACCAGAGAAAAAAGAACCAACTACTATTTTTTATTAATTTTTCTCGTTGTTTTGTTTTTTTTTTTTTTTTTTGTGGGGGGGTTTTTTGAACTACACTCCAACAGATTTCTAATCATATGATAAATTATTTTTCGAAACACACTGTTGCACTAAAAAACAAAAACAAAAAAACAAACTTTTTGATTTTTAAGGTAACAAACAATATTTTTTTGTTTTTTTTTTTTTTTCGAAAATTTAAACTTCCGAGAATTTTGTTGATTTTCCAAAATATTACTATGAAATAGATTTTTTTTTGTTGTTTTTTTTTTTGTTTTGAACTTTTGTTTAATATGTTACATTATATTTAATTTAATTTAATTTTTTTTTTTGTAATATTATTAACTAAAATAGATTATCACACCAAGAAGAAGTTATAAGATATGTTGAACTGTTAGAAAGGATGTTATAATTTGTATTTAAGAAACATGTTTCACCCACGACAGTTCATTGCAAACTGAGTTAGTTGTGTCTTAAACATCAGAATAAATATTATAAATTTTATTCACGATATTTAAGAAGGCACGGTGAGTGTAACAAGACAAAATATTTTATATAGAAACGTTCGTAGGATAGAGGGGGTATAGAAGGGATGTAGTTAAATGGTGGTTGGTGTGATGAAGGACGCGATGGTGCGGCGGTATAACAACGAAAAGGAAGCTTCTACTGAAAACGATAATAGCGGAGAAAGCATGAAAACCCGGCATATGAAGAGAAAATTTTGCGCCCTTCTTCTTATTCTTATATATACATACAAGACGAAGACGATTCTACCCGTCTAAAGATGTTCAAACATTTTTGTACCATATTTACATATATATACATCTATATATATATATATACATATTCTTGTCCCGGCTTCCATATACATATATATAAAGAGTACGTCTTTTCCCAAAACATAAAAGGAGGAGGAAGAATTTTCTTGAGGAGAAAGTTATTCCTTAAATAGGCGAAAAACTCAATTTTCCTTTAAAAGAGAGACAAGACTACCACCTAACCAGACAAGTAGAATGAAAATATACAACACATAGTAGAACGCGATTTTATTAAAAAACTATACTAAATAAAAAAACAAAAAAAAAAATTATACATATAAAAGGAATTGTATAGTATCTTATAGTATAAGGACGAAGAATTTAGTCTTAAAAAATATCTTGTCTTAGAATCTGAAAATTTCGGGAAATATACGAAATAGAGGAATACAGTTAAAAGGAGAGAGATGTTCCAAGTTTAACCTTCCCCCAGTTTCTCAAAGGAAAAAGGATACTTATACCCTATCGAAAATCCTGTAAAATCTCATTCTACTTAATACTCCCCCATTTTGAAGGAGTAAAATGTGATATAAACAAGAAGAAGAAGAAATATTTTAAGGTGTTAGTGTAAGTAGTCCTTTTTCTCAAGGAATTCTCAAGAAAATACGAATTTCGCGCGCCAAATTTTCTAAATATATTTTGTATACACACACTATTACTAATAAGATACAAACTGGAAATTCCTTTAGAATATGGAGAATAAATAGAAGATGAAGAAGGAAGAATATGATGATGATGGAAAAGCATAAGGGTGGAACTCCTTTTCCTTAGGTATATAAAGAATTTCTTCCAGCTTCCTTAAGGAAGTTCTACATCTCTTTCAAAAGATTACCCCCATATCCTTTGTCCTTTATTCGTCTTAAGGAGAAGAAAATATCCCTTATGGAAGTTGTAACGGTTAATATCAAGAAGGACTTAAGATATGGGAAAATTCTTTAAGAAAACTTGGCGGGGATGAAAATATCTAAGAAGGATATTCCAAGAAAAGCCCTATTCTATTTCGAAGGAGTATTTCCTTTTTGTAGCCGTTATTTTACTGAGAAGAAGAAAATTTAAATTTTCAACTAAACATCGAAATTATACTAATTCATTAAATTTATAATTAGAATAAAACACGATTATTCTATAAATTAAATAAAAAAGATTCAGTACTAGAAATTTATTTTTTTTTTAATTATAAAATAAACAATGATAAGATAAAGAAGATATTTGTAAAAAAAAAAAAAAATTAATAAAAAGTAAAAGAAAAAATAAACCTAAACCTTATACTCTTTAGTCTTTACGTATTTTAAAAATTTGTTACAAAATTGCAATGTGAACGGTGGCGGAGGGAAAATCGAATTGGGGAAAAAAGCTTCTTCCCAGATTTTCCTAAGACATTTTCAAACATCCTTGAAGAAGTTCCTCATGAAAGGACTAAAATATGCCTGTACCCTTTAAAAAAACCCTTCCATTCCTCTTAGTATTTTCAAAGAAAATTCCCTAAGAAAATTTTCTCTTTTAAGGTGGGGGGGAGAAAAAGGTAACTTTTCCATCACTTTCCCCCCTTTACAATTTTAGAGTAGAAAATCGAGATTTTCTTTATATACAGGAAAATCTCGACCATTTTCGCGCATACGAATGTCCCTTTCGCCGATAGCACCGCCAAAAGCCGTCGTAGTCTTCGTCATCGTCGTCGTCGTCGTCGTCGTAGTCTACATCACACCAATAGTCTTCCATATTCACATCCCCCCATTGGAAATTCCCTTTCTAGAGAAGAATATTGCGAGAAAACCCCTTAGGGGGCAGAATCGTCTTTGGTAATAGCATAATATAAGCATGCCGCGAGAGGTTTCTGTACTTTCGTCATGCTCACGATAGCGGGAAAATAACCTGTTCTTAGGTCCTTCTAAACCTTAAACATAGAATTTTCCCTTACACGACAACAACAATAACAACATCGTCGTCGTCGTCGTCGTCTTCGCCTTCGTCGTCTTCTTCTTTTTCAAATGACTATCCAAAGAATCGGGGGATTCCCCGCATTTTCGGGAAATGTAAAGCCTAAAAAGCTTTCATAATATCCCAAAACATTTTAATTAAGTAATAAAAAAAAAATAATAATAATAATAATAATTATAAGTTCAAAGAAATCACCAATAGAATTCGATTAAAAAATAAATCAAATAAAATTAAAAAGAAAAAAAATAAATAAATTTGCTAAAAATTTGAAAATTATTTTTATTAAATATTTACTAATTTTAAATTTTAATCCTTTTATAATCTTATGCAATAGTAGCTTTTTAATTGATACTATTAATTCCTACCTGAGCATTAATTATAATTAAAATAATGTACTAATCAAAATCAATTAAACGTAATTTTTCATTTCATTATTATTACTAAAATATTTTATTTTTATACTTTTATTTTTTTTTTATGTTTAAACATGATCGTCTGTAATGAATTGAACGCTATAATTAACATAATTATGATGATCATCATTTTCCGATGATACAGATACAACAATTATACGAAATGAACTCGTCAAAGTTGATATTTTAATACAATGGTAATTATTTTACCTTTCTGCGATTAAAACAAAAGGTATTCTCGGTATTCTCTCTTGTTATTTTTTTTCTTTTTTTATTTTTCATTTTGTCGGTTAGGCTAATAGCCCACATAATTGTCCAGTTGGATGCGCTCATTCATAATAAATTAAAAGAAAACCAAAAAAATAAAAAAATAAAAAAAAATAATAATAACATACACGTGTAAAAACAAGGTGCGTGCATCACAAAAGAATTTTATTCTTTCCCCCATTTCGTGTATTAACGATTAGGGGTTTTATCAAAACCGTTGCAAATTTTTTAATACGTGCTTTTAAGTTAAATTAAAATAAATTTGTATATATCTTAATATATCTTTAATTTTAGTTTAGTAATTTTTTTTTTTATATTATCTTATTTTAGGATCTTGGGGTTTTAATGTTGAATATCATTTTTGTTTGTTTTTTTGTTTTTTTTTTGTTTTTATAAAATAAAACAAAATTATTGTTTTAGGAATGTTTTAAAATATATTTCTAAGAATTCGATTAAAATTGTTCATTGTCTATAGACAAAGGATAATAAAATTAATTTTGACTATCTTCTTAATTATTATTTAACAATAGATCCAGGTGTATCCACCATTTAGATTAGACGATTTCTTGTAATAAGAATTGATTGATATTCATCCCGTTATTCTTGATATTTATGTAATTTTCTGTAATTATGCTCAAAACTCGCAGTTTTAATTAACAATTTCTGGTAATCTACGATAATTTCTTTGGAAATTCTAATTTATCTAAATCTGTCTATTCGTTGATGTTTGAATAATTGGAAAAAAAAAACAAAAAACGAAAAACATTTTTTTTTCTTATCCTTAAAAATTGAGTTATTGAATTTTTATTCATTTTAATGTGATTGATAATTGAAATTAGGAAAAACAAAAAAATAATAATAAAAATCTTAAGAATAGAAATGTATAGAGTATAGAATAATTTATTTTTTTTTTTGACGCGAATTCGATTAACGCGTACTTTCGTATCTATCGCGTAAAACGAGGCTTAAGGGTATAAAATTGACTTTTTTTGTCGGATTCTTATATATATTTTTTTTTATGCAGTTCATTTTAATTAATCATTTTTCATTTAAATTGTAAAAAATGTTTAAAAATTTTTTATTAATTTTAATTTAAAAAAGAAAAACAAAAAAAAAACATTAAGTATAAAAGAAAAAAACTAATTGAAAATTTAAAAGGAATAAAAAAAATTAAAAAAAAAAAAAAAAAAAAAAAAAAAAAAAAAAAAAAAAAAAAAAAAAAAAAAAAAAAAATAAAAAAAAAAAAAAAAAAAAAAAAAAAAAAAAAAAAAAACGACATCCATAAAGATAGTGATACGAATCACATTTTGATTGCTAAAATTAAACGTTATCAGTGATCTATTGAAAACTTACGTAACGCACAAGTCCGAAGATCCATAGAGGAACTTCGTTAGATATGATAACCCCCCCCCCCCTCAATATTACTTCTTTTTTTTCGTTTTTTTTTATTTCCCCTATAAAATTTCTTCAATTAATTTTGCACACACATTCACAACATTTGTCACCGTTAAAAGGTTTAAATCGCACATAAATCAGTTCACGGTTTTTCTGTTTTTTTTTTTTTTATATTTTATTTAATACAAAAGATTTTTATGTTTATTTTTAAAATTTTATATAACATCGATATTTTTGTTAATTTTTTATTTTATAATTTTTATTGTAATGTTATTGTAGTAGTTGTTGTTGTTGTTTTTTTTTTTTTTTAAATACACTTACCTTTTGTTATAGAAAATTTTTGAATTATCCATACAACACTGATATCGTACAAAAACAAAATTAAAAATAAAAAATAAAAGACACTTTAAAATATAAAAAAAAAACGTTGAAAATTTTTTTTTTATTTTTAATTTTTGATTTTTGATTTAATTATAATTAAATGAATATTGGATTATTTGGCACTATCTAGAAGACAATTGTTATTATTAATTATTAATTATTATTACTATTATTATTATTATTGTTTTTTTTTTTTTGTAAATTTTATATCACTAGAAAAAACTAAGTTAGAACGCGGAGCGGTGATTAGATCAGCGGACAATTTAAAAATGGTTAAAAGAAGAATGAAAGAGATTTTTATTCCATTCCCCGTGGATTCGGGGTGAGAGCAGACGGGGCTGCACTCCTCTATAATACCCTTGATAATTGTGTGGAAGTTATCAGTGAACGTTGAAAATAGTGCACATACTGCAGTAATGTAAACAGATAAGAAACGTGCACTTAGTTGCTGTCTTCTTACATTTTTTTTCAATT
>MNCL01000246.1:70518-107361 GCA_001932985.1 Proctacanthus coquilletti
TTTTTCAATAAATACTAATCACTTTTTCCAAGTAAATTTTATATCATCATTATGATTAAAAATTATACACTATAAAAAAAAAATTGGTATTAATTTCGTTATATACTTAAAAAAAAAAAAAAAACAAAAAACAAAAAAAAAACCTTTCTATATCATTCTTCATAAGTGTACTTAATATTGTCCTTGTTTTCTAAAACTTTACACTACTCTTACTGAAATTGTAAATTGTAAAATGTTGACCAACAACTGTTCAAATAAAATTTTTCCCTCCATTTAAAGATGTATTCAAAAAAATAAAAAATGAAAAACTAAAAGGAAAAAATAAAAAATAAAAATAAGATTAGAATAGAATTCAGTATCTGTTAGATCCTCCCCTCAGGTCGTAACAGACTCACTTTATTATCTAGATCTATAATGACGTAAATTTGCATGCATGCACTTGCACTTGCGATTATTTACCCTTTTGGTTAACACACCGTTTGTACTATGATTTTATCGCATTTTATCGCACTCTAATGCCAGAAGAGATAAAATATTAGAATTTTAATATACATTTGTTAGCTAACTTACTCTATTGGTTTAAGCTAGTTTAAATGATAGATTTGAAGGTCATCATCACTATGCAAATTTCTACATATTTTCGAAAAATAAAAATAAAAAAATAACAAATAACAATAATATTAATTTTAAATTTAATTTTTTTTTTCTTCTATAATTGAATATAAAACTAATTAATAAAAAAAATTTTTTTTAACTAATTTAACGAAAAAATTAAAGTTTCACTTTGTTTTTAAATAACGAAATAAGTATTATAAAACTTTTTTTTTTTTGTAGTAATATTACAAGAAAATGATAAAAATTAGGATATTAAGTAAAAATATAAATATAATAAAAAGAAAAGAAATAATAATTATTATAAAATAAATTAAAAAAAAAAAATCTTTCATTAGTTTAGTGTATTAATTAAAATTTTAGTTTATTTTAATAAATACGGTGTTAATTTTAAAACAAAACAAAATACTACAATAATTAAATAAAAAATCTTTAAATGATTATTGCTTTTTTGAATTTTCCATGTAAATAATTTCTTAAGAAAATAAATTATTTCCAATAGACTAAATAAAATCGAATTTTATATAATCAATTAATTAATTTGAAATATTCATGAATTTGATTGATTAAATTCCATAATATAAAATTGAACAACAAAAATTTTAATAAGACAAATTTTCTTTTTTTTTTTCAATTCTAATATTTCTTTATCAAAATTACAAACAGAACTAAATTATTATTATTTAATTGTTTGTTCTTATTTTATACTGTTGTTTTTTTTGTTTTTTGTTTTTTATTGAGAAAGATAGAAAATTTTCTAATTGTCGATTTAATTGTGTAAGTGAATTGTGAATCAAGTTAAATTACAAAGTGCATATGAATTCTTATGTTTACACCAGATCAAATGAATATTGAAATAAATTTCAATTTAAACAGATGCTTTACAAAATGTTCTTTTTGTTTTTTTTTTGTTTCTTTGTTTGTTTGTTTGTTTGTTTTATAATCAAATGGAAAATTAAATGGAAAATTTTTGGAATAAAATCAAAAAACAAAAAAAGAAAAAAAAAAAAAAGAAAAATAAATAAAGATATTTGCAAATGAAATTAAAATTAAAATTCTCTTCACTGGTTACAAGGACAGGAATTCGAGCGTTCAAGATTTTAATGTGCACTTTTTGCATTGTCTTCTGTCGATTTTAAAAGCTTTTGGTGCATTTAGAAACATCACCAACTGCACTCATTTGGCTTTTCTCAATTTAAATGTTTTTTTTTTTTCATTCTTCTTATTCCATTTGACCCCCCCCCATCTCCCAGTCTCCCGTTTCGCCCGTACCTCACCCAAGCGATCGTCTTAAGAGTTTTATCGTTTTTCTTGGCAATTTTTAAGTTTTTCAACTGAGTTCATCTATTTTTTCATCGAATTACTCATCAAAAAATTTTCTGTGCGCAATTTTCATTGCAAAAATTTGTAGGGTAATTATTTTTGGATTTTTTTTTTTTTATGAAAATACTTAAATACGAAATTTTCAATTTTATTTCTAGTAAAGCAGCAACAATGTAAATTTTTCTTCAATAATTAATTTAATTTATTGTATGTAATTATAAAAATAATTTTTAAAAGAAATTATTTTCAAAATTTTTATTTTAATTTTTGCTTTTTTTATTATTATTATTATTATTTTTTTTTTTTGCTTTTGTAACTAAAGTAAACCTTTCATATAAAATTATTATAAAAATTTAAAAAAAGGAAAACATAAATAAATAAAATTTCTATTCTTTTTTATACAAAAAATAAATTAGATATTAAAAAAAAAATAATAATAATTCATAAATTTACTATTAAAATACTTTTTGAAGTGGTTTTTTTAATAATTTAATTTTTTATTCGAAAAAAAAAACAAAACTCGTGTAGTCCATAAATTCAAATTCAAAATATTTTGAAAAATGAAAATGAAAACTATAAAAATTTTTTTTTTGTTATACGTTACAGTCTCATTGTAAATTGTTAAAATATAATTAATTATTAAATTTGCACCCTTCTGAAGTTTTTATATAGATATAAAATTGTTTAAAATTATCACAATATTTTTTAATTGATTCGGGCAATTTGATTTTTTGTTTTTTTTTTTACTTTTATTTGTATTATATCAAGATTAAGTGTTCTCACACGTTTTAATAAAATAAAAAATAAATAAAAATAATAATAAAAATAAAGGGAGGAAGGAAAAGTTTAATTCTAGTAAGACACTATAATTTCAAGCATGTTTTTCCTTTTCAGTTAATTCAATTAAATTGCATATTTGATTTGAATTAAATAATTGAAAATTGTGTGTGTGTGTGTGTGCGATTTTTTAATTATTAATTAGATTTAAATTATCAACACTATTTTATTTTTTTAAATTGTTGACCTTTTAAATAAAAAGGTTTTTTTTTAGCCTATGTAAATCTTTGTTTTTAAGAAATTTTAGACACAAATCAGTTTAATTTTTTATTTTTTTTTATTTTTCAATTCGAATAAACTAATTAACACTATAAACATTCACACAAAAAAAGAAAAAAGTAAACAAAAAAGAAAAAAAAAAACAATGAAAAAAATCTCACCTCTTGTTAATGCCAGTAGAAAGAAAAATGTTTTGTAAAATTATGTTCGACGAAAAAACCATCATAACAAGATTTTATTTTATTTTATTTTTTTTATAAACAAACAAATAACTATAAAATTTAACAAATTAATTTACAAAAAAAAAAATTAATACATTTATTTATATTTATATTTATAAACACTTTTTTTTTTAGTGTTACATGTAATTTCAAATTGAATTCACTTTTTTGATAACACTCAAAAACTGATTTGATTTTATGGCACAGTAAACAATTATAAAAATTTTCATATTTTGTTATTATTTCTTTTTTTATATATTTATTTTTTTTAATAAACTTATTATTATTATTATTTTTTTTTATTTGAAAAAAACATATATATTAAAAATTATAGACCGTTTTTTTTTCGTTTTTTTTCTGTATTATTATGTTTTATTTAATAGAACACTCCATAGAGCAGCGCACGCGCTTTAATTCACTTTAAGGCCGTTAAAGAACTAACGATTTTCGCAAAAAATTTTCTTCATCTTTGGGTGGAAAATATTATTTAAGAAAAATAACAAAACACAAAGATAAAGTAAAAAGAACAACGAAAAAATCAAAACCAGGTGAAATAAAATAAACGATGGTAAAATTGTTGGCAAAAATGTTTTGTGTTTTGTTGTCGTTGATGTTGTTTTTGTTTTTTTAATTTTTTTTTTTTTTTTTTTTTGGTTTTTTGGGATTATATATTATTGTTGTTGTTTTTTTGTTTTTGGTGTTAAAGGAAGGGAACGGGGGGAGGAACCAAAAATTTAAAAAAATTATGTTTACTTTTTAGAAAATGAAAAAACAAACAAACAAACAAACAAACAAAAAAACGAGAAACAGAAAAAAATTTTTTTGCGATGATAAGAAAATCGATTTTTAATTTTTGTTTTTTTTGTTTTTTTTTTTTTTTTTAGACGATTTTAATTATTTAAATTAATATTTGAAAACAAAACAAAACAAAAAAAAACACTCAACGTACAAAATTATATATATATATATAAAAAAAAAAAAATTATATATATATATAAAGTCGAAAAGAAAAACGTATAAAATACACAAGACATGCGGAACGGATCTGTGTGTACTAGAAGAGTTAGAGTGTTTTAGACGCTGAGCGCAAAAGGCGCCTTCTCTAGCACAATTTTACACCACAATGTCTTAAAGACAAGACACAGAGGCTAAGGCACACATTTAAGACTTTAAGATGGTTTTCTTTTCGTGTTTCGTCTATCTTTCTATCTATGCCCGCAATAACGATCCTCCTCTCAAAATGTGCAAAAACATTTTTCTTCTTCCTTTGCCTATTTTAATGGATTTTTGCAATTTTTGGTTTTCTGTTTTTTTTTTTTTTGTTTTTTTGTTTTTGGTTTTCTGTTTTTTTTTTGTAATTTTCCATCATTTCCAATTTAGTTAATTATATTATTTTTATTTTTTGCTTGTTTTTTTTTTGGATTTTATTAAACTAAAATACAAGAAAAAAATAAATAATAATAATAATAATAATTTCTTCTTCTTCTTTTTTTTCCATTTGTTGCATATTTTGTTTATAGAGTTAAAAATGTTGGAGAATATGCGAAGTGTATATGGCCAAGTTATACGTAAAAGTAATAAGTGTACATTCTAAGGGGCATACAAACGCATGTATCATGTATGAATACACTAGAAAAATAGAAAAAATAGAAAAAATTAGAGAAAAAAAAAAAAAAATTTAAAACGACAAGAAAAAGATCTTATTTTTGCAAGGAGAAAAAGCAAATGCGGTACAATTTTCTAACATCTTGCCTTGCATCTTTTAGTAGAGCCCCCCAAAGATCTGAGACTTTGCTTTAAGACGTCCCCTCCGGGGCTCTGGTGCATGATCCTCCCTCCTCCCTCTATACCCTCCTCTCTACACCTCCCTCTTATAGTCATCTATTGAAAATTCTCGTACATCATGTACCACCCCCTCCCCGCCCTCTCTTCCACCGCCACCACCCCCTTTTCCTTTTAGATAGGTCTATAGAGCTGTTTGAAAATGACTGCGTAGAGCATCTAAGTGAAAAACAAAAAAAAAAAAAAAAAAAAAACAGAACAAAACAAAACACCATAGAAAAAACTGATTGTAGCAACTGTTGCAACTCCTCCTCAATTCTCCATGCTAGGGTATTTGTTTTTTTTTTCTTTTCTTTTGGTTTAAATTTTCCCTTTATTTTTAATCTATTTTAATTTAGTTCAATAGAATCATGATTAAGATTAAAAATAGTTAGAAAATTTTATAGGATAGTGTAAAGTGAGTACAACTTAAAATTCTTATAGGAGAACTATTTCTTCTACATAAAAAAAAAAAAAAAAAAAAAAAAAAAAAAAAAAAAAAAAAAAAAAAAACATAGTATTAGATTATCCAGACACCATAAAGATCGTTTTCTATTTCTTTTTTTTTTTTTTTTTTGTTTTCTTGTAAGTCCAAAATCATCTTCTTTGAGAAGAAGTTGTTTCAGATGCAACTAAAGAGCAACTAAGTGCAATGTGGTGATCCCCATCTTCATCATAGTCTTCTATAGACATTCTATTGGGGGGATAGTGGGAACAGTAGGAACAGTGGGGACAGTGGGGATACACATCGGAAGACAGACAGGGAGGAATCCATACTCTGTACACACATTGCACGTTGCAATTGCGCGAATGCATAAAATGAGATAAACAAATGAAAAATTCAACGCCAAAGAACGATAAAAGAAGAATTCACTTTTATATTTTTTTTTTTTTTTTATTTGGTTTGAACATTTCGTTATTTTTTTATTATTTTATTATTGCCTTGTGTTGTACTCCCCATCATCGTCTTTTAAGATGATGGCCAAGAGAAGTGCATGTGCAATGTAAGCCGTTTAGGCTCACCAGACGTTTGTCGTCGTCTTTGTCGATTTCTTAGACTGTATCTTCTATACGAAACACTTTTCTACATCTTTCTACGTTGATTGCTTCTCCATTCCTACGTCTTATACACGTTTTCACTGTATTTTTCCTTATTTATTAGTTTTTAGGTTTTTCTCTGTTATTTAAAAAAAAAAAAAAAACCTAAAAACTAAAAACACACTCAAGAATATTCAAAAAATAAAAATAAAAATAAAAAAATAAAAAAATATAAAAAAAAAAAAAAAAACATAATAATTCTCTATAGGAGAAGCGGCAGTAGTGGTAAACTTGCATATTGCTGCTATTCTGAAGATATTCGTAACGAAATCCAAACGATGGACAATGTGGAGGTGGTATCATATGTGAGCACCTCCGTTCATCCACCCCCTCTTTTCATATACGTTTGAAAATGTATCATCCGGGTTACTAAAAAAGTGATTTTCACTCGGTACAAGGAATGTGATGGCGATTTAATCAAATTAAAATGAATTAATTTAATTAAATTAAATAAAAATGTAATAAATATTCTAACAAATATTCTAATAATTAAATTTAAATTTAATATGAACATTTTATGATTCTCATATTTAAAAATTTTCTATAATATAAATTTTTTGTTTCGAAACTTTTTAAATAAATTAAAATGCTATTTAAAATTTTGTTAATATTTTTTGTTTATTTTTTTTTTATTGAAATTTTCTTAGAATAGTCTTGAAATTGTCTTAAATTCTAATTTATTGCTATTATTAAAAAAGAAAAATAATAAATCATCTAATTTTCATCTATACTAATAAAAAAAAAAATCTTTTTTTTTTTTTTTTTAAATTCTGTTACGTATTTTATTTAAGCAGTAGAAGGAAAATAAAATAAATTTATTTAAATAATGTTCCTTAATTATAAATCGTTATCAGTTTTATCCGCACTAAAATATTATTATTATTTTTATACTACAATTACACTACCTTAAATGAAAATTTATTTTAACAATTTGTTATTTTAAATTAAAAGATAAAAATTAAAAAAAAAAAAAATAAATCGACTATCACAATCCCTATGTCCTAGTTTTTCTATTAATAGAACATTTTATGGAAAAAAAAAAATTAACTTAAATAATAATATTAATATAGTTTTAAAGATTTCATAAATAGAACAAACGACTATACCTTTTTGTTTTTTTTTTGGAGATTCAATTAAATCGAAAGGAAAATTTTAAAGGTATAAATTTTATTGTACGAATTTCAAGTCATAGTCATAAGAAAAAGTCCAAGAGACAATAAAACTATGACCGATTCTTAGTGAACTAGAATGCTAGAATTAAGTTCTTACAGTTGTATACTAGAACCTATTGAAGATGATATACTACAACTATATTTCTTCTTATTCTTATATATTTCTTATTTTATTTAGTTCAAACTCTGATATTCTTTCTGTCTTCTATGTACCAACTATCTGAAAGGTGGGGGGGATTAATGCATAAGAAAAAAAACAAAAATAGAAAATAAGCATATAGTGCACTTATTGTTAGACACAATCATCTTTAGTTAAAACTAATCATATGAAGTAACGTGAGAAACATTCGCTAGTCCAGATACACATTCATTAGATCAGCCATAAAATGTAACCTTGTTAAGATTCAAGATTTATCTCTATTAAAAAAAAAAAAAAAAACAATAATAGAATAATTTCAAATGATAAAAATTAAAAGATAGTGTAATTTTTAAATAAATCTTTAAAAAATTCTAAATTAAAAAAATAAATAAATAAAATATAAAATTTTTGGAAAATTTTGAAAAATATAAATATAAATTAAATTAAAATATATTTTTAAAAAAATTAAAATTTATACTTAATATTTGTGATTTAAATAAAAAAAAAAAAAACTTTTCTTAGTTTTCTTAAACCCTTCAGACTTAAGAAATGAAAAGTATACTATGAAATTTTTTTGTTTGTTTTTGCTTTTAATCTTTAAAAAAAGAATATAAAACAAAAAAAAAATAAATGAATTTTTTAAAAATTTTAACTAGATTAAAACAAGATTTATTTATGAAAATTAAAAATTGAACGATTGTTTTTAATTTTAAGTACGGATTATTTAAAAAATTTAAAATTTTCAAAATTTCCTTTTCTATTTTTTTTTGTTTTTGAATATTTTGAATATTTTATGTAATTATTTAGTTTTTTTTTTTTTTTTTGAAGAGCTATTATAATAAATATTTTGTTTTTCTTTAAAATTATTATTTATATTTTTTTTGTTTTCTTTTATTTAATAAATGAAAAATAATTGCATTTGATTTTCACAATACTTTTGTTATTTATTTTATTTTTTATGGAAAACACCTTTACTGTGGATTTTTATCCGTAGTAGTGAACGCCGCCGCCTGGGGCTTATTGCCACTTTTACAAAAGGTGCTCCAAGTGATTGATGACTTTGCTTTAGCCGGCGATAGATTGGATACGCTCGCGTACATCTAACATGATTTCTAATTACTTTTGCTTTAAAAGACCGTTCTGCTCTCTGGGACCTTTTATGTGTAAATGGGAAATATTTTACCTGGCAGGAAGCCTATTCCGTGTGCCATTTTATGACCCAAGCATTAGACTTTATGGACAACTATGATAGACTATAGACTTTTGCTAGTTTTTCTTTTATTTTTTAAATAATTACTGCATTTTTCTCTCAATATTCGTTTTTCTTTTTTATCTTTTGTGAAACTTTGGAAAAAGCCTATAAAAGTATTCAATTTTCCATTTAAATATATTTTTTTTTTTTTATTAATAATAAGCTAAACCTATCATATAAAAATTTCCAGTGAATTAAGTAGAGAGAAATGAGGAGTAGTTTTTTTTTTTGTTAATTACTACTAGAAAATATTTCCAAATTTAATTTCATGACAATTTAAAAATCAATTTATTAAATTATAATTTAAAAATAAAAATGTTTCATTTTAATTTAATTTTGTATTTAAATTTTCTATTCTATAATTAATAATTTTATTAACATTTATCGATAAATTTAAATTTTTAAATAATTAAAAATGTGCAATTTGATTAAAATTATTAACATATTTAAAATGTATCCGATATTAATGATTATTAAATTATAAAAATAAATAAATAATTAGAGTAAGAGATAAAAATCCATGTCTTTAATCTCCATATTCTTTAAAGGCATAGTGTAAAACTGCCGAAACAGAGTGAAGGTGGAGCCTTCTTTGATTTTTTATTGTACCTGCCCCCTACCTTAATCATCGTTCCTATATCAAAAGTGTTATAGTGTATTTTTCTCAGTTATACTTGCGCCTACTTTACCTGCCTGCCTTTTTACCTGCTAGCCCCCTGCCTGCTTACCTGTGGCATTAGTTTCATAGCAAAATGCTATGGGATCTTAAGAGTTGTACATTCCATTCCGACCAATAGAAAAATCGACAATAAAGGTAGAGCTCTCCGGAAAAAAGACAGGTAGGTATTACATTGCAATGGATGTAAGAGAGAAAAAAAAATTGTTTCTTTTTTTGTTTTTTTTCCATAAAAAAACAAAAAAAAAATGAAAAAGGAAAATTCAGAAAAATAATAGATATAAAAAAAAAATAAAAATAAAAAAATGAAAATAAGAGGCACGGCGGAATTTAGTGTAGCACATCGTTAGCCACCAATGCATAGAGGGATTTTTTTTTCTTTTTACAAGAAAACAAAAAAAAAAAAGAAACAAATCCATGTTCGTATGGTGCCCAAGGCTAGAGCGCCAAGGTGATGCACCTACTTTAGGTCTTACAGCAGCGGCTAGAACGAGAGCTGTCCAAGTAAATTAGAGAAAATTTTTTAAGGTGGGGGCGAAATGGGGGGAACAAACGTTTGTATACAAATCTCTTGGCTAGAGAGCGGTAAGAAGATAAAAATAATAATAATAAAAAAATAATAATAAAAATAAAAATAAATAAAAAACAAAAATAAAAAATAAATAAGAGGAAGAAAACAAAAAAAAAAAAAAAAGGTTACAACCCAATGGAATTCTCTTCAATTTCATTCTTGAAGACCTAAATCCCGGTCACCGCACTATGGAGTTTTCTACATGCTCTTTTCTTTAATCACTAGAAAATTGTTGAACCAACAAATGAGTAGTCCGCCCCCTCCTCCCCCAAAAAAGGTATTTAAGTACAGTCCATAAGAAAACAATTGAACAATCTTTCAATGAAATTTTTTTTTCTAAATGTTCATATTTTTACTATTAGGAAAATTTTAGATGGTAAAATTTCAAATTCTTAAATAAAATTTAATTAAAAAAAAATAAAAGAAAACTATGTATATATATATAAATACATATAGAAAAAAATCGTAGGCAGGTAATGTAAATTTACTTGGATGACGTAGTACGTCATGAATTCGACGCAAATCATAAAGTCCACCTACAAAAATTGTCTACATGTTACTTCTATTATTCTTAAGGGGTATTACTGTGCGTACTTTTCTCGAAGGAGGAGGAGAAGTAAGGGGGTTTGGTCCAGAAGAAGGAAGATGGGGTTATATTGACTACAGCGGGCGGTTTGTGCACGTTAAGACGATGGCACAACGCCATAAAATTAAATGGTTTCAAGTCAATATAGTAAGATGTTCTTACCTACGGTACCACCTTTCTTCCTCCACTTTGTCCCCCTCCCACCTCCTCCCCCTCTCCCCCCTTCCCATTAAAAAAAAACCTTTACCATTCTACATCTTCTTTTAGTCTTTTCATTCAAGAGGTCCACCTTTGCTTGATCTTCATCATCTCTGGCATACCGGTGTACACCAGGTATGCATCGGACTTCTTGACATCAGGAAGTCGTTTTTATGTACTATGTCTGTTTTGTGTTTGAAAAGCGTGAAAAAGAAACGAAAAAAAAAAATAATAATAATATAAAAAAAAAAAAATAAGGAGTGTATCCAAGAACATAACTGAAGAAATAAATCAATAAAACTAAATGAAATATTAAAATTAAGAGGAAAGTATAAAAAAATTAAACATAATACTTTCAAATAAAATTCTTAAGAAATAAAGCTTATATCTTATAGTTTTTTTTCCTTTCTTTTTTTTTTTATTCCAATTTGATATACGAAGGATACTTCAGTGGCACAAAAAAAAATTTTAAGAAAAAAAATAAAATAAATAAAATAAGGAAGGAAATGTACCCGCAAAGAAAGGTACAAGTAATTCATTCATCGTTTTTCGTACCTGCAGATTCCAAAAGATCCAAAAGGAAAATAAGACATACAATTTAAAAAAAAAAAAAATATATACACACACACGATAAAAAAACGGCAAAAGGAGAGCAGAAAAATACAAAAATAAAACCAAATAATATCAAAAAAAAATAAAATAAAATGTTAAGAAAGAAAGACAAGAATACGTAAAGGTACTTAAAATCAAAGTGAATTGATCTACAGGTGCAACTTCCAGTTATCTCGACACACTGATAGTTTTGTGGGGTTCTCCTCTTTATTCATTCGTGACTTCAGTGAAACAATTACCAGGTATGAGTGCTAGCAGTGCCCCAAAGTAAAATTTGAACGCGAATATATCGCGGTTATACCGCTGAAATCTACCATACCTGCCGTACATACACCGGTCGTCGTCTTCGTCATCGTAGTCATTCTCGTTATTGTCGTCACCATTGAGAGATTTATTCATCATTTTGCGGTAATAATAAACGTGAAACTACATTTTTTTCTTTGTTTTTTGTTTTGTTTTTTTTTTTTTTTTTTTTTTTTTTTTTTTTTTTTTTTTTTTTTTTTTTTTTTTTTTTTTTTTTATCGAAATAGATCATTCTAAAAATGCATTTATTTCCTATAAAATCAAACAAATAAAACATAAAAAGTAAATAAAGGAAATATACACATCATATCATATCATCATTTATTACGTGTCACATTCCATTTAACACATCTCACATCTCACATGTCACATGTCACATGTCATACTACGTGTCATATAAAGATGACAAGCTAAATCTATACACAAATTTTATATCTATAAGTTTTCAACTAACAAACATTAAAAAAACATATAAATAAACATAAACATAAAAACAAAACTATTTAATTTTTTATTAAAACAAAAAAAAAAAAACGAATAAAAATGGATTATATAAATAAAATAATCATAAATTTAATTTAGAATATAAACAACAACAATTAGCAAGAAAATAATTTTCATATTAAAAATTTTTAAATTTACTAAAAACCGTAAATAATTATTTTTAATAATTAATTTCATTTTTAAATTTATCACACTTGTTTCTTTCGCAATCATATCTAGAGTCGTATGACCTCTAATATTGTAATAATGTTCAATCAAACGGATCAGAATTCGATGTATATGGGTACATGGACTGGACATAGATGTCCAGTTTGTTTATTTAGCCAAACCCTATAGTCTATATGATACTAGAAACGTGTTAGATTAATGCTAAAATTGATATAAGGTATATTGAGGAGGAGGGGGTGTTAGTTTTTAGTTAGATTTTATTACTAATTTTGGATTTGTGTGAATATAGAGGATAGGTAATTAATTAAAGTAAAATTAAAGTATATTTTATTGATTTATAGTACATTTTATATGGTCATCATAATTATGGTGAGTCGATTTTCATTTTATTGATTTTTGCCTATCATAAAATAATGAAAGCATTTTAGAATTGTTGATAATCATTAATTAATGGATTTTAGTAGATTTTAACGAATTATTAATGGTATATGAAATAGTATTAATAATTTTACACTATAAAAAGAGGAAGTTTAGATTATTAGTAAAAAAAAAAAAAAGAAAAAAACTAACATACTTCGAATAACTCAAATTACCATCACGTGCGTCGGTTGCATAAAATGGTGTGCCTATATCGGTTTGAACCTCTTTACCTCTTCTCCTAAAAACCTTATACCCATTCATGATGATAGCAAAACCCGGGATGGGGTTGAAGGGTGTGGACGTGGTGTAGAGGTGAAGGTATAGGCATACAGTCCATCGTCATCATCCTCATCCTACTGTACTATCAGATACTTTGTCAGAGACGCACACCAAAAAGGACAATAGTCACCTACATATGATATAGAAAGCATACGCACTCTCCTATACCTCTTCTAGGAGGTGTGCAAAAGGACAACAACACGTATGAAAGTGATAAGGGTGGTCTCGGAGGGGGGATAAAAGGAGGGCAACAAGGGTATAGAAAATACAGTATTAAGGTCTATGTCCCTTTTGCAATAACATGATATGTGTACGCTTATATGTGTATGTATGTGCATCACAAAATGCATTTCCGCTTTTGGCCTAACAGAATGGTTCGTTGGAGGGAATGTAAAGGATGGGTATTGAAGGGGCGGTAGGCGGTAGGTATGGGGTCCTAGAGAAAGGTTACGAATACGGTAACTTTTCGCAGCGCGCGCCCATCTACCACAGAAACCTTCTGTCTAGGATTATGGAATGAGAGAAACGCAACCAAAATGGCACCATCACTAGAAAGGTTTTAGATAGAATGGAGGGTATAGTAGGAATCATCATACCCCTTATACTACTATTATTACCCCAAAAAGAGCACACATATAGAATACCTTAACGAATGTTCAAGAACAACGAATGCACTATTCTGCGTCCATGATCCCCCTACTACCTAAACTACCCTTAATATCCTCATACCCCCCCCCCCCCCCCCCCCCCCCAAACCCCCTTGGTGTATAGTATCGTCAACGTGTGAGAATTTACCATAGGCCTAATATTGCGGCCTCAGCCTTTGTATACAATTATCGAAGCTTAACCGGAATAATACGATGCAAAAGTGGATGAGGATGGATTGATTTATTTTTATTTTTTTTTATTTATACATATCGTCCTATAAACCCCCTCTCCTTCAAGAAAAAAAAAAAAAGTCCAATAACGATACACTACAACAAATTTCCAAGGTACAATCTGCAAAAGAGGTTAAATAAAAAAAAAAAAAGCACAGCCATAAGGATAAAGGGTTAAATTGTCCCTATACTAAACCGACGACCCTTTGATGTAAAATTTAAATCAAAGAAGAACTTCTTGCCTTGTTGACGAAAAACCCCAAGAACGGGGATAGTAGAAAGAAAGGTAAAAAAGATGGAGGTGGAGTAACTTGGGCTTTATTGTTGTTAGTTCTATAGAAGTTCCTATAGCCAAAGTGGACATCCGTTTTATATCGATCATCGCCGTCAGAATACTAGGGTATTGGTTTTTTTTTTTTTTGTTTGTTTGTTTGTTTGTTTCTTCTTCGCCTTCTGTCCAGAAGGGGTCGTAGTTAGTTATAAATAGGAACACCTAAATTTCTATTCACCATAATTCACTACCGACATCAACAGGCTTCATGAAATCTAAACTTCTGAATGTTTTAAAGAAAATATGCAAAGTACTATATTGAGGCCAGAAATGGCACACACAAGAATTTATAAATATAGAGAATAACAACGGATATAAGGGAATGAGGATTTTCTTAAGGAAGTAGTGTAAAGATGAAATCTATATAGAATAATTTTTCTTACCGCCTGCAGTCTATAGAATGTAAAAGATTCAGATTTAGATTTTTCATCGTCTTCTTCGTCTTTCTTGTCCCCCCCACCAGTTTATCTATACTGAAAAGTATGTAGTAGTAGTATATACTTAATCAAACTAAAAATGGATAAGAATATGCCAGTGCCGTATAGTGGCATCTTAAAGAAAGTAAATACGTTGGATGTTGGTGTATTTTAAGAAAATCTCATTACTTTTCTAGTGAATGACCTGTTGTAATAAAATATTAGAATAGATGGAATTTCTTATTATATTTTCTTCATAGCCTTTTTACCCTCTCCCCTCTCATCTAGTGCAATATAAAAAAAATAGGAACTATTAAAAAAAGAAAAAAACGAAATTTTTAATTTTAAAATCTATTCACCTATTTATTTTTTTTTTTCTTTTAGAATTAAAATTCGGAATAAAAAAAAATTATTGTATTAATTTTTTGTATTATTTTCTTATATATAATTTTATTTTACGATAAATTTAAAAAATAAAAATATTAATAAATTAAAAAATATATTTAGTTTGTTATTATTTTTGTTTTCTTTTTTCTTTTAATTAATTTCAAAAGGCGTATTAAACAGATAATTTAATTAAAAAAAAAATTAAAATATAATAGTAATAATATATTTGTTTTAATTATGTCCTTATTTATTTTTTATATACTTTTTTTATTGTAAAACATTTCTCATTCCTTGTGTTAATTTTTCCTGTAGATTATTTTAAATATTTCCTACAAGATTCCAGTGAGGTTTGCCATATTTTTACTTCGTCCAAGAAATAAATTCCTTTTTAGAGTAGGTAAAAGACCACTTTTCTTCTATTTTCTTGGTGCCTAGAGTCCTTCAGAAAGATTCAACGTACAAGGAAATGAAATGATAAGTTTTGTTTGCAGTTTCTGACTTTTGTTAGAAAATTTTCAATTTATGCGAAGAGTTAAGAAGAAAGTTCTAGCAAAAGCAACTAAGGTAAGAATTCTCTTTAGTCGTCCCATTTTCAAACCCCTCAGGAACATCCCTACCGCGTTGTGTATTAATAGAACCAAAATATCTTGTGGGGCATGGGCAAAGGGATAATAAATCGGACAAGATACAAATTTTTGATTTTCTTTTTAAAACTTTAATTCACATAAAGGATAAAAAAAAAAAAAAAAATAAAATAAAATAAAATAAATTCTAGAATAGTCAATGTTTTGTTGTTTGTACGTTCAATCCCCTAAAGCCTAAGAAATTTTACAAAATAAATACAAAAAAAAAAAAATCCAGCCATTAAGTGATAAGCTAAATTATCATAAATTAATTACAATTAAATTAAATAATTCATTAAATAATTTTAAATAGTTGATATTCATTGGATATGCAAGAATACGTATCTTTAATTTAGTCACAATTTTCTTATGCCAACAAATTTAGATTTTAAATTTTTTTAAATTTAAATTTTTCTTTTAATAATGTTATTTATTTTTAATCAATGATTTTTGATTAAATAACACTAATTTCATTTTTATCTTTATTATTTAAATTTTCGCATATTATTTTATTATTTATTTAATTGAAACTATTTTTATTTTTATTTTATTTGTTTTAATTTAAATTTACTAGGGGTATAATTTGTTTTTTCATTGTCTAACCTTAAAAATTGTGAAGAGTAATAAAAGCCATTTTAATTAATAGCATACCTTTTATGACATTATAGGCATGTACACGACTTTCACTATAATTATCATAATTCTAGCATCATTCGGATATTCAAAACAAAAATTTGAATAGTATGGTATCTAAGAAAATCTCCGAATGGTACCATTCTGGGCATTCTTTTGCGTGTAGTGTAAAAAGATGCGTTGTCAAGAGACGGGACGGGTATCGAGGGTCCCTCAAGTTCATTCCATTCGAGCTGCAGAATATCCACAGCATCCGCAATGGGATGGGATCCTCTGGATCTACACTTCGGCCGGCCAGTACCCGAACTCGACTTTCGAGTCAATGAACTGCTCCATTCTATGATTGCCTCGGCATATATTTTTTTTTCTCCAATTTTATTTTTTTTTATTTTTTCATTTTCATTTTTATTTTTTATGTATTTTTATATTTTTATTTTGATTTTTGTTTTTATTGATTTTTATCTTTTCGCTTGGTAACCCGTTGTTGTTGAGTTAACTACCATATTTTTTTTATTTTATTTTATTGTTTTTGTATGTTACTTTTTCCCCCCATTTCTTCACTTTTTCCGTATTTTTTTACAATCTGTTTTATATTTTTACTTTTATTTAGATTCTTGTTTTTTTTTTTTTGCTTTTTTTTTTCTTTTTAACAAAGAGAATGTGTGTGAGATCCCGTAGCATGTAAAGATGCTAGAACGTTAAAAGATGTTTCGTTCTGCTGCTGTACCATTTTTATTTATTTTTTTATAGAAGATATTCTGACCGCGAGATGGGTTGCTCGTTTTGAAAAGAAATAAGCAAAAAATAAAAAAAATAAAGAAAAAAATGAAAAACAGAAAATCTTCTGGAAATATGTCGAATGAAAAGTGCATAAAAAGTTGCATAAAGAAGAGTAATGCTAAAGGAGTTCGCCCTCTCTGGAATGAAAAGTGTGTATGTGTAGTTTGTAGTGTTTTTGTTTTTTTTTGTTTATGTTTTGTTTAATGTTTTGTTTAATTTTTTTCTTTTTTTTTTTAATGTTGTTGTTGATTATATCGATGGATTATTGTGAGGGACTCTTGAGGGACTTACGTGAAGTGTGGGGAGGCCTAGGGGATAAGGCTTTCTATAGAAGAGTCTGTAGGTACCCAGCATATGGTCGAGTGTCGAAGAGGAGCCCAAAGAATGGTGGATATGTGCGTGATCTTGCATAATCTAAATTTATCTTAACGTATATTAACGCAGGCCCTAATGTGTTACATGATGAGGCAGATCAGTACCGGAAGATGGAGGAATTTTTCTATCCATAGTATCCAGAATTAAAATTGTTAATTTTTTTCTTTTTTTTTTTTCTTAAGATGTTTTTTGGGGGAGGTGTAAAGCTAACTAGTCTTTTTTTCGGGAAAAGTATATTTTTTTTTGTTAATTTTAAGCTAATTATATCACACTTAAAAATTTCTTAAGAACCAATTTTTTTTTTTTTTTAAATTGACCTAAACAATATCTAACCGTAAAAGTTTAACAAATATTTGAAAAATGCTTTATTATTTTTTTGTTTTTTCAAAAAAAAAAAATTTTTCCTTTTTTTTTGTTTTGTGATTTTTGATATCATGAAATTTTTGAAATTTTAATGGAATAAATCCGAATAAAGAAGAAAAGACAGACAAGTTTTCTTATAGTGAGGGTGGCAATTCCAAAGAATTATACTGGACAGCGGAGGGGGGGGGGGGGGGGGGGGGGGGGGGGGGGGGGGTGGAAGAAAGATCATGGACGTAAACATGTTCGAGCCATTAAACTTTCCTGCACCTTTCCCTTCTGTTGTCACTTGATTTCATTTCACCAAAATCCGATGGTTAAACGTTTCAATGTGATTGTGTGTTCATTTGGCGCAGTAGAAATCACACGCACCCATACACACACACACACACCCACACACATACGTGCAATACTAGGCTGATTTAGATTTTATGCGAGCTGCAAGTATGATGCAAATTTTGCACATTCTGGTGCATACATTTCGAGCCGAAAAGGACACGACTGCATTTTCTATAAAGAGGCCTACAAAACGCTTGGAAGGACCAATTAGAGGACATGCACATGTGGAGGGGAAATGGGCAACCGGGGCGTGGGGGGGGGGGGAGCGATATATAAATTTATATGTAGTATATTATAACGAAGAATATATTTTCATTATTATTATTATCAAAATTCAACCTGAATAAAAAAAGATACCTTAAATTGCAACCCTTTTATTCGATATACGTGCATAGAGTTCCAACCCTTTGTCTAAGATTAGAATCTTATTTTTTTCTGTATGTTTTATAAAAGAGTGTAATTTACATATTTCTTAATATTCGACGTTTTTAAATGCACTATCTTTACTTATTTTTATCATCTGTTAAAATTTATTTAATTCGTCTTTAAATTGTCAATATTTTCAATATTTTAAACTTTTATAAATTTAAATTTAAAAGAAAAATTCGTTAAAAAGTACATAAAAATTGAAATTATTAAGGTAAATAAGGGAAACAACAATCATCCAGTTTTTTTTTTTTATTTTATTTATTTAAAAATATAATAAGCAATTTAAACACCAAAAATTTTTTTAAAAAATTCATATTTCCAGCAGAAACCTAATTGTTTACAAAATAATAATTAAAAAAAATAATAATAATAATAAAAAGTTGATTTTATTATTTTTAAAAGAAATTAATCTATTCAATTTAAAATAAAGAAATATAAAAGGAAATTTTTCAATTAGAATAAACAGATAATTAGACTCGCTGAATTTATTATGAATTCATTTAAAAAGAAAAATAATATTCTTATGAATTTCAAATAAATAAATAAATTAAATAAAATAAAATAATAAAAAAATAATTACTTACAAGTAAAATCCCACCTGCCACCTAAGAACTCAAAAAATGAACTGACAATAAAATGTACCCTTCTAAATCTAGCAACAATGTTCCTAGCAACAATTTTGTAGCTGACATTCGATTTGAATTTTACTGTTATTCAGCAATTGGCTCATTGTTCCCCAGTTCCGCTGCTCATCATTCGGCAGCGCAGCCGGCTTAGCGTAACATCGTCGTTATCGCTCACGTAAAAACAAATAAATAAATAAATAAATTGATTTCGGGATAAAAAGCCGTTTAATATCACGATTAATTCGATTATTTAATTGAACAGGTGAAGTGTTGTGAGTACGGTGGGTGCAGTGGGTGCAGTGAAATTTGTGATTTTGTGTAGTGACCGTTAAATTTGAAAATGCGCGTCGGTTTCGGCTTTTTTTTTGTTTCTTCTCTGGCGGTGGTGGGCACAGTTTTTTTTAGTATTATTAACAAAACATATCCTGGCCCTTTCTTTGGTAAGTCTATTTTAAAATATTACTCTTCTATTTCTCGTCCATGGGTTCTTAAGAACGAAGGCCTGTTATAGGGATTTTTCTTCACTAAATTGTTTCTAAGAATTTATAACAAGGGATTCCTTCTTCTAAGAAGTTTCTCAAATTGCCGCAGAAATAATTCTTATATTTTAAATCGTATACGATTTAAAATTAATCTAAGTACCTTCATCGCAAGTCGGAGTAATTTAATTTAATTAATTTGATTAAATTTTTTTTCATAATTTTAATTAATTTAAAAATGTCCAAGAGACCTGACAAGAAGCAGGACGAAATTATTTAAAATATATAAAAGTAAATAAAATAAAATCATTTGCAAATTTTGGTATTTAATCGGAAATATTTAAATATAAATAAAAATTAAGTCGAATTAAAGCTCAAGTCGATTTATAATTTTTTAAATAGAAATTTTTCGAATTATAAATATTATTTTTTTTTTCTTTTATAAACTGGGAGATTTTCTTTCTTACTTTTTGTTTTTTTTTTCCTCAATGAAATCTTGAAGAAAAATTGTAGACCGATGGGTTTAAAAAATTGTTTGGTTTTTTATATCTTATTTTAATTTTTATATGATGAAATCTTTATAATTCTTTTTCTATCTTTAATACCCTTCCATTCGCAAAAGAAAATAGTAATAATAAAAAAAGTGTTTTTAATGATATCATTAAATACTTACAAGTACCATAATTACTGCAAACAATTAAAATTAGCAAATATCAAGCATGTCTATCATTTAATTTTTATCATGCTGATCTTTTAACATTTTTTTTTATATATGCACTTATATCTTGTAAATTTGTTTATATTAAAAAATTCGAACATGGAATTGAAATTAGTAAAATTAAAATTTATAAAAATTAAAATAATTAAAATATTCCTTTTGTAGTAAGAGTAATAAAACATTCAATTCATTTCAATTGAATATGATGTGGTTTTATTTTTTTTTTTTTGCGATTTGATAGTGGAATTTGGGTACAAGATAAAAAAAAATACTTAAAAAATACGAAAAGATACTCATCAACTGTGGTCGTCAGTTTTTATTTTATTTTATTTTAAACAAACAATAAAAATTTTAATTTTTAAATGATTTTATTATGAAAAAATCATAATGTTACAAAAATACTTTAAATAATAATAATAATGAATCTGGATTGGGTGTAAGTTGAATTAAGGGGTATTGGGGGGCGTCATATGAGGTGGCAACGAATATTCAGTAGATTAATTTCATGCAAATTATATGTAATTTTATATCTACAATAATATCGGACGTTTTCAGCATAATGCGACTGTGCCCGGGATAAAATGATAAAAGTATATAAAGGGCCTATCCTACTACCCATCCACCTTAACCTCCCCAACACTACCCCCTTCATATGCGTTTGCTGCATTTAAGTGAGATGCTGTTGCTGTTGTTGGTCGGTGTTCTTGTTGTTGTTGTTGTTGTTGTTGCAGTATCAGCACCACCAGCATTTTCCCAGCCTATAAGGGCGAGGGAATATTTCGCACGCCACCTGATTTAACACTCAAAATAGGCCTAAAACCATTACCATCACTATCACCATGAGAATTTTCTGAACCTATTCCACTACAGGCTTGTCTACAATCCATTGCATCAACTTCTCATTCCTGTAGACGTATATGTATATACACATATTGCCCCAAAAACAGATACAGACAAGTAAGTATAGGGATCCATTGAGACCCCTTATAACCTTCTATGCCCCCCCCCCCCCAAACTATGGGCTGGTTAAAGACCCCACAAGGAAAATTTTTGAGTATGAGATCCGTGAAACGCATCATATCCAGACATGAAGTTCATGTCGGATAGTATTATTATTCTTCTTCTTCTTCTTCTTCTTCTTGTTCTTCATCCACTAAAATATTTGATTTTGATAGCCCTCAGCAAAAGGCACAATCGACAGAAATGTAGAGGTTTGTTCTGTAGGTGGCGATGGTGGTGACGTCGACGGCACGATGTCGATGGTTAAAGGGGGGGGGGGGGATGGTGTGGTTTGTACTCTAGCTGCTGGACATTCTAGAGGTAATACTTTTGCCTGTAGTGCTTATCCGATAATAGGTGATATACGCGAAGGGTGTTGGTCAATATATACAATATGCGTATACACACGTAATGTCATCAGAATTGGGTGGAGGTTTAAAGGGGTTAACCCCACGGCTAGGCGGAAAGGGAGGATTGGGTTGAATACCAGAAACGGAAATCTGCTGCCGATGGTCAAATTTGGTATGGGAACAACGAATGGACATTCCTCTACATCTGACTATACCATTTCTACCACACTAACCCCTTATACCCTATATCAACAGTCCAATATAAAAGCCCATCTGCCCCCCCCGCCTCCTCCAATAAAATGATCCTCCCTATTTCTGATTCCATAGTTCACTTCATATCCCTTTCCTACTCAATTGCTTGATTTCCCGCGACCCTTTTTGGGGGTTGAATATAACGGTAATGGTCGATAAAAGGCGAAACCTTATAATGTTCGCGATTTTCTGCGCATATTCGAAATTATATTATAATTAATTATATGCGGCCGCTATTACTGACACGCACAATTTAAATTTTCGCTAAATATTATGTTCTGTTGTATATACCCCTTTATACCTCATATGGGTGGTGACAGAGCAATGGAGAGGCGGGGGGTTAAGCGACTATAGAGTTGAATTTTACGCAAAATTATTCTGCAACGTTATGTCGTTGTGGTTGATCATAAATTCACTCTATCCAAAAAAAAAAAACCGCTATTATATATAAAAGGCAAAATATTGATAGTGCCTTGTTATTTTTGGAGGATGCAGGATATTTTTAAAATAATGGTTATTATTGAGAGACTGTTGTTGTTGTTTTTTTTTCTCTTGCTTTCGGAGATTGTACATGTTAAGTTGGATTTTATCAACAAAAATAAAGGAAAAAAAAATTAATAGATAATTTTCAATGATTTTTATCACTAAAAATAGAGGGGTTATTACTTTTGAAGGAAAAAAAAACACTCTAATTCAATTTCATTCAGGGGGTTGTAATTTTTGTAAAAAAAACAAAAGAATTACAATTAAATTTTATTCTCTGATGGATAAAAGGGTTACTGTTTTTTTTTTTTTAATAAATAACTAACTTTTATTTTGTTAACAATGTCAGAGGAAAAAAAAAAACAAACGAGATACGAAATTTTATCTCTTTAAGAATCAAGGAATAAAATTTGAAATGCTGTAGAGATAGTGTTGGAATTTCGAAAAATTCATTCAAAGTGTTTGTCTACAATTAAAAAAAAAAAAAATTTATATGCAAATTTCAGACTGATAAGAAACAATTACCATTTTAGAATTTTATTCGTATCAAAAAGGATTAAGCAGATTTATTTCTTTTCTTTTTTTGTTATATTATGAAATAAAAGAGTGTATTAAAAATTATTGTAAAAAAAAAAACAATAAACAGAAATAAATGATTTGATTCATGATGAGATTTCAATCATAGTAATCAGCACAATAGTTTTTTTTTATTATTAAATAAATTTAAAGGTAAGATAATTGTGAATACTTACAGAATATCCTTGGTGTTATGTTTATAAAATTCAACTAGCGGTGATATCTCATTTTTGTTGTCGTTGAATGATTTAATTGATGTAAATCTTTTTTAATCCTTGGTTACGTATAAATCCGATATAATTCACAAAAATTCACTTACACAATCAAAAGAGCCACTTAACTTTCCATTGAAAATTAATTATCACTTTCGGTTGGTTGATAAAGTCACAGTTGAGTGTTTTTATTTTTATTTTTTAATTTTTAAACTTTTATTTATTGTTAAATCGTGAGTGAATTTTCTGTTGTAATATTTTAATCACTTGTTCGCCATTTTTTTTTTTTTTATTATTATTTTACATATTTTATTTACAAATGAAATATTTTGAACTATTTTTTTTTATTCTTATTGTTTTTCTTCTTTTTCTTTTAATCTCGACAACGTTTGTTTATTATTTTTTTATTTTATATTTATTTTCGATTTATATCTTGTATTTTTATTTATCTTTTACAACCAAAAAAAAAATGCCTTTCAAGTTCGTGACGTATTATCAATAAATTAAAAAATTTTTGATTTTCGTTTTTTTTTAATTTTGCTCTAAGTTTATCAATAATAAACACAAAAATATGTCAAAACTTTTTTTTAACAGTACCTTTTTTTTATACTACTTTTCGGTTTCCTCCTTTTTTGTTGTTGTTGTTGTTGTTTTTAGAGGCCACCAAACGTACGTTGTAGTATTTTAATAATTTTTTTATTTAGCTTTTATTTTTATTGACAGTCTTTGAAATTATTTTATTTTAAAGATTATCATTTGTTGTAAGCTTTTTTTTTCTTTTTATTTTTGTTTTACACTTGTGTTTTGTTTTTAGACTTTATTTTTATGTTTATTTTAAAAGTCTTTGGATTGTGTATGTGCACGTAAGAGTTTACTTTTCTTGTTGTTTGTTTTTTTTTTTGGTTTTTTTCTTTTGTGTGTATTTAAGTTTAATTTATTATTTAAGCAAAATAGCCCGTTTTCCTTAATTTGATTTTATATTAAGATCATACATCGTATTATTTGCTTTTTGGTTATTTTAATTGTTTTTTCTAACTTAAAACAGAGGGTAGTTTTAGACACCATAATTTTGTACTTTTTCATATTCATCATCTTACTTTTACTTAATAATTTTATATAATAAATAAATAATACATTAATGTCCAAAAATTTTTTATGATTGTTTATTTTCATCTATGACAATTGTTTACACTTTTATTAAATCAATGTTAATTTATTTGAAAAACAAAAAAAAAAAAAAAAACAACACACTTTTTATAAATTGGCGCACTGGACGAAATGAATTGTAGTCTATTGTCTGTATTTTTATTTTTATTTTTTACTATCAGGAAAAACAAATTGCAACGAATTTTCTCATTTACCGAAAGAAATTGTTCGAACCGAAAGTGTAACACAATTTAAAAAACAAACAAAAAATAACACACGAAATTACAAATTACACTTACACTTTGTTAAGAATTTATTTAAAATTAATATAACTTTCACTATTTGTGAGATTTGTCTTTATTATTTGTTTTTAATTTAATAAAATTTTCACATTTTCACTTTTATTTTGTGCTCGATTTAAAATTAAAATGATCATTTTGCATTATTTTAGTGCTTTTTTTTTCTTTTTTGTTTTTTTTTTTTTTTTGGTTTTAAATGTGAATAGATTTAATATAGTTTTTTTTTTCTTCGTCTGTTTTATCTATTATTTTTTTATCCTTTATTTTAATAAGGCCAATTTAAGGCACAAATTTTCTTAGTTTAAAATTTTCGTTTTTGGTTTTTTCTTATTCTTTTCCTGTTTTCCTTCTTCTTTTCCTTTTCTGCTTTGTATTTTTTTTTTCCACACAACAAAAATCTAAAAATGTTCTATTCGTTTCTTTTATCGAATTTTCGTACTTTAAATCGGTTGATAAATTTCAGTTAAATTTTGCTTAATTTTATTGCAGTAATAATTTTTGTTGTTGTTGTTGTTGTTCTTTGTTGTTGTTTTTTTTTTCCTCTTATTTAATTATTAATCAGGTTTTCTTATTCTTTTCTTTTTTGTTTTCTTCTTTTTTAACTTATACTCTTTTGCATAATTGCTGATTGTTAATTAAATTTAATTTAATGTATTTTATTTATGCTCTTCTTTTTCTATATAAAATAGACTTTAGATCACATTTAGTTTCCTAAAACTTTTAGGCCAAAAATATCACCCGAGATTTCCACTTTATTTCTTTTATTTTTGATTTTTTTGTATGTTTTTTTTTTTGGTTTTTATTTTATTTTATTTTATTGTTGTTGTTGTTTTTTTCTTCTTTTGGTGTGTGTATTTTTTTTTTTTTTCTAATTACGAACGATTAAACAAAACTCCTTTTTTGCCGCTTTTTTTGTTCTTGTGTTTTTTGTTTTTTGAAAAAAGAAAATCAGATTTCGTTTTTTTGTTTTGTTTTAATAAATGCTTTATATAAATATAAATATTGAATTTTGTTTGTTGGTTTGCTGTTTTTGTTTTTTTTTCTTTTTTTTGGTGCAAACTCTTTAGGACTTCCACTTGTTTATTGGCCTCAGTATCGTCGTAGATAAATATATATAAAAAAACAACAATTTTACATTATTTTTTTTTTTGCAATATTTCAATGAGGAACACTCGATTATTAAAGTTCTAATACTTTTCTTGTTAGTTTTTGTTTTTTAAATTAATATTTCAATTTATGCAATAAGTATGTCTCTTTTTTTCTGTTTTTTATTTATTTTTTTTGTGAATGCTATTCACAAACGTGTTTCGTCGATGTTGGATTTTAGCACAAGAAAAAAAAAAAAAAACATAAATAAATACACAAAAGTTTTTATTGCTTCTCTTTTATTTTTATTTTTTATTTTTTTACTTTTAAATAAAGTCAACGATTGTTTATATTAAAAAAAAGAATTAAAGTTTTTCTTTTTTATTTTTTGGTTGTTGTTTTATCGTTTTATTGTTCACTATTGACACAAATTATTTTTCACTCCAGGTCGAACACGTTAATGATTATGATTCACAAAAAATTGTTTGTTTGTTTGTTTGTTTTTTTTTTATATTTACAATGATTAGTTCACTTCACTATTTTGTTATTATATTTTCAAAAAAAAACGAAAAAAAAATTTGCTTTTTTTTTGTTGTTGTTGTTTGTATTATTATTAGTAATTAATTATAATTACAAATTAGCCCTCTGTTCTTTTTGTTGTTGTTGTTGTTGTTTTTACACTTATTGTTATTACTTTAATTAATTTTTTTCACCAATTGTTTTATTTTTAATATGATTTTTTTATTGTTTAGTTTTTTTTTACTTTTTTTAAACCAATTTGTATGTGTTTTTTTTTCTTCTATTTAAGTATGTATTAAAGCAGTTTGTATAGCCCACAAAAAGATGTTCGTATTTTGTTTGTTTGTTTGTTTATTGTTAATTTTCGTTTAGTTTTTTTTCTTTTGTTATTCCTCTATTGTGTGTGTGTGTGTGTGTGTATGTTGGTAATTACTATATATATTTGTAAAATACCAAAGAAAAAAAATGTTTTATTAAAAAATTAAAATAAAATAAAATAAAATAAAAGTTTATTTTCTGTTTTTTGTTTTTTTATAAAAAGAAAATTTATTTTTTGTGCTTGATTTTTTATAACACTTCTTCAGATTTTACAATTATTTCAATGCTCTGTGATTGTAGTTATGAATAAGATTTAAATTAAATAAAATTACTTATATTGATGCAATTAATAAATTTCGGTAACTATGGATTGCCGTAGCCCAATTATTAATTGTTTCTTTTTTTAGTTGTTGTTTTTTTAACCTGCTATTTTCTGTGTTGTTGTTGTTGTTGTTGGGTTTTCAATTCAAATTTATTAATTTTCTTGTTAAAAAATAAATAAAAAACGAAAAATATGACTATTATAATTATTTTTATATGAAGAAATTTACACAAAAATTCTGCCTGCCTTTCTAGCCCTTATATTTTTGTAGGTTTTAAGATTTTTATCTTCCTTTTTTTTTTTTATTGCAAATTTAATTGCTCCAGTAGTAAAACGATTGTATTTTTTTCACGTTTTTTATATTTAAATTTTAATTGCAAATACAAATTTAAATTTATTAAAAAAAAAAAGAAATTGTTTCTTGTAGTTTTTAAGAAATCTATAAGAAACTGAAAAACAAAAAAAAAAAATAAATAGAATAATCTAAGTGGGATAAAAAGGATAAAAATTGGAACCTCAAAGGCACACTTTTTAAATTTAAAAAAAAATAAGAATAACTAAATAAGTAAAATTATGTTTCGATTTATGTTACAGTTATTTCTTATACGATAATTTTTTATTCTTTTTTCTTTTTTTTTACGAAGTAAGTTTACACTGGTTTATTTTCAATTAATTGACAAGAATTAAATAAAATAGATTTATTTGAATCTACTCGATTTGCTTTCGACTAAGGCTTTATTTAAAAAATAAACGTTGTTTTATTGTTTTGTTTTGTTTTTTTTTCTCTCTCACAACTTGTAAAAAAGATATGTTGCACTTTTTAAATCGAAAAATAAAATAAATAATTTATTTTTCGTTTTTCCTTAATTGATTTTTTTCTTTTGTAATTATTTATTTATTTTTTAAAGACTCTGTTTTGCATTCAGAGTCTTTTTAAAGGATATGTCTCTTTTTTTTTTCTTTTTTTTTCTCAATCAGACACTACAAAATTTTGTGTGCTTATTCTCACCTGTAAGATATGTTAATTCTTTTAAAATACTCTTAGGTGATGGAAATTGCAATTTAAAATAAATTTTTTTCTTGATTATCAAAGGAAAAAAAAAGGAAATTTTAATAAACAACGAACAAAAAAAAAAAAGTTAGCTCCGTAGAGATAAACTATGATCGGTGGAAATTGTTCTTTTTTTTTCTCTCTTTGTTTTTGTTGTTGTTTTTTTTCTGTCGTTATTTGTTTAGTTAAAATTTTGCATAAAATTTATTTTATAAAATTTCTTTTGAATAGTTAAATTAAATGAGAATTTTAAAGTTAATATTTCATTCCGTATAGAACTTTTTTGTTGTTTTGTTTTTGTTGTTGTTTTTTTTTTTTTATTGAAAACTTTAAACTTTTAATTAACTTGAAACAGTTATTTGAAAATAAAATAAAATTATCAATTAAAATAATAAAATTCGAATCAATATTAGTTATTTAATTAATTATAAAAAAATCTCGAAAAATTAATAATAAATATGGGTTAAGATTATAAGTAAATTTAAAAATAAAATAAAACGAGAACGTAAAATAAGTAAATACCTTTTAAATAAAATATAAATATAGATTTTAATAAATATGATAAATAAAATAAAAAAAAATATTGCGCCCTGAGGTTCTCCTTTTGGTTGTGTTTTTTTTTTCTTTTTTTTCTTTGTTCCTTGTTTATAAATTTAAAATAAGTCTTAATTTTTTTTTCCTACTTTAAAAAGTGTAAAACTTAAAATACTTTTGTATTTTTGCACAGTTTGTTTTATTTTATTTTTTTTTTTTGTTTTTAATTAGAAGTGCAGTTTTATAATTAATTACCCTAGTGTTTGATTCAGTTAATGTCTCCTATTTAAGAGTACACCCCTTTTTTTTTTTCTTTCAACGAGCCTAATTTTAATTTATTTTATTATTATTTTATTATTATTATTATTTTTTTTTTTCTTGTCGTCTTTTTAAGTGTGAAATATAATGTAAAATATCACTTTAAGATTTTTAATGCCTACTTTCTTATTTTTAACCACCGTTCAGTCATTTTATTAAAATATTATTAAAGTAATTTAAATTGTATACCACTTTATTTTAATAATCCAATATTGTGTGTGTGTGTGTGTGTTTTTTTGTTTTTGATTAAGTTAAAAATTAAAAGAAATAAATAAAAACAATTGTTTTAATTAATTTTTACTTTTTGTTTGTTTGTTTTGTGTTTTTTTTTTTTGTTCTGTTTCCAAATTTCCCTTTTGTTTGTATTTACTCGTTGATTTTGATCAGCAATTAAAATCGCTCTAAAAAAAAAAAATTTAATAAGAATTTTTTCTTACTGTTGTTGTTTTTTTTTCTTGTCTATAGCAGAAGAAGATTTTTGGTTTTTCTTTTTGAGTTTTTTTTTTTAAAATTTGATGTGTTGTGTTTTTATTTTTTCCGGTTTGGTTTTTTCTCCACCCCCCGGTGAAATATAATTTCAAATAGATTATTAAAAATTTTTTTTTTATATATATATTTTTTTTGTTTTGGTTTTTTTTTTAAATCTTCTTTTTATTTGGTTCGTAAAATTTTAAGTTTTCTTCAAAAAAATTCCTTTCGTATTTATTTTATTATATAAAAAAGAAAAATCAAAATCAAAATTTTCCGGTTAGTTTCTTCACCCCTCGCTTGGGTTTCCCACTTGATCCAAATAGTTATATGTGTATATATATATAATGTTGATTTATATGCTTGTATATATACGTATTGATAAATCTTATATGTTATATTAAATGCTATATGAGAGTGTAAGGGACTATGAGTGTGTGTTAGGTGATTCCTAGTATTATTAGCAAATACTAGCTGTATGGAAGATGATACTTAAAACTGTCTGTTCCGGTGTCAGTGTTATTTTGTGTATATTGTTGGGGTTGTATTTTGATAATTACTTTTTACAACAAGTAATTATCAAATGTGTGCGGTGTTTGTTTGTTGTGTTTGGTTTTTCCTTTTTTTCTTCTTCTTCTTCTTCTTCTTCTTCTTTTTTTTCTTTTTTGTTTTTGTAATTGTTTATTATTGTGTAATGTGTAAATGTTTTGAATCTATTTCAATATATACGGGAGTTTTTCTTTTATTGGATCAATGTATTTTCTGTAAATATACTTTTTTTTTCTTTCCTTTTCAAATTTTTGTGTGTATTTTTTGTGTATGTGTGTGTGTGTGTGTGTGTGTGTTAATTATGTTTTTATTTTTATTGAATTCTTTTTTTGTTTTACTTTTTTTGCCAAAAATTTTGTAAAAACAAACGAAATTTTTTGTTTGTTTGTCTGTTTATAATAAAAAAAAAAATAATAATCCGGTTTTAAATTTCCTTTTTTTTTCTGTTAAATATTTTTAAAATGAAAAGTAGATTTTTTTTTCTCTTAAAAAAAAAACTGTTCAAAGTAAAAGGTGTAAATGGTTTTTGGTGTGCGTTTGTTTTTCGGGTTAATTTTTTTTTTTAAATGAAAACTAATTTGTAATTGTCTGTTTGCGAAATAAAAATTTCTTTTTTTCTATTTCTGCTGCTTTTAAATTTTATTTGAAATTGATTTGAAATATTCTTTTGATGTTTAACGGGGCCAAAGTGAATTTGATTTATTTATGTATTAATTTTTTTTTTTAATTTATTTTTTCCTGATAGTATTAAAAAATTATGATTTCAAACACTCGTTTTATTTTTTATTATATTAAATAATTCTTTATTTAACTGTTCCACTTAATAAATTTTTTTTTTGTTTATTTATTTTTTCTCCACAAATATTTTTACGTTGATTTTTTTATTAAGAATTTTTTCTTTTTGCTCCTCAAAACGTGTTCCTGGATGTGTTTAGTATTTTTGTTGCCTTTATATGAATTTTTCGTCTTTTTTTTGTTAATTTTGTACTCTATTTATTTCTTCTTTTTTTTTCTCCTAGACTTTTATATCCAAAATGTATTACTATTATAAACAATGGGTATGGTGGTTTTTGTTAATTTTTTTTTTTTTTATTTTGCCTGAACGGTGATGTCTCCTGACGAACACTTATTTTTCTTTTTGTTGTTTTTTTGTTTTTGTTTTTATTAAATATTTTTATTTGTGCCTGAACGTTTGTTTTGTATATAAATATATTTTTTTTTTGTTTTCCGAAAAATTTATATGCCGAGAAATTCTTTAATTCGATGCTAAAAAAAAAAATAAATCAAAATGTCACAAATCCTTTTGGTGTTTGGTTAAATTTAGAACGAGAGTTTTTGGTTTAATTTTATTTTTAAAATTTTCAAAATTGTTTTTTTTTTTCTTAACTTTGATTGCAATAAAAGTCTTTGATTCTATTGTCCACTCCTTTTCGAAATATTGTTGATTAAATTTTTTTTATTAATATTTTTTTTTGTTTTTTGTTTTTGTTCTGGCGTTAATTTCTTTTCGATTGTTGTTACTCTCCTTTCTAGAATTTATCGAAGAAAACAACTTTCTTTTATCTGGTTTTAGTAATTTTTTTTTGGTTTTGTTTTTTTTTCTGCTCTTCTGTTATTTTGCAAATTAAATTTGTTGCTGTACTGAAGGAAAAAACCTGTAAAAATAGATTAAAAGCAAATTAAAATTGCTTTCTTTTGAATATAAATTAGTATTATTGTTTCTATAAATAGTTTTTTTTTTGACGAATCATTTGTTTTTCTCACGAAAATTTAAAAAAAAAGAAAACACCAAAGTTTTAAGATGCTGTTGTTTTATTATTATTTTGATTTTTGTTTACGTTTATGCCCATTCTTATAATAAAATATTTTATAATAAAAACATTAATAGAAAATTATTTTAATTCGAGTATTATATTTTTTCTCTTTAGAAATTTAATTATTTCACATTCCAAAAAAAAAAAAAAATGGTATATTTTTTTTTCAAATTACAAAAAACTGACCATCAAGAATTTTCTCCCAAAACTTATAAAAATAATTTTCATTTCACAGAAGAAAAACAAATAAATCATTTATTAGATTTTTGATTTAGATAAATTATTAATAAAATAAAATAGAAATTTCGTAGATAAAAGAAAAATGTTTAGATGATGAACAAATTTTCAAAATAATTTCAAAATCACTATGAACTTTTAATTATCCTGTACGTGTACTATTTTAATTAGACTGTCTAAGGACACACGATGGTACACGTGATGATACACTTAATGGTCAGTTTTATTGTATTCGCTATTGTTCATTTATGATCGATAAAAATCCGAAATTAAATACAAATTATTATCATGTGATATTACGACAGCATTGTCGACATGTTGTCTGAATTTTCTTAGACCTTCAGGCGCTATTTCAAAATATTGTTTAACCCTAAGTTGACTAGAAATTTATAATACAAGAAAATCTAGTACAGGAAGTAAAAATTATTAAAAATAATATTTTTTAATATATACCGAATTATGTTCCTTTTTGAATATTTGGAACAAAAAATTCCAGAGGATATTGGACAAGCCTATGAAATTCGAAATTATTAGGCCCTTGTTAAGGGAGAAATGGACAATAACCTTTTAATGAATTAAAAATTAAAAATTTTAATTTTATATCTTAATTCTTTCATTTAAACTAAATTACTAAAAATCATAATATAAAAGAAAAAAACAAAATTAGTTGTATAAGTATAAAAAAAAAAAACGAGAAAAAATAAAAAATTTCGATTATATCAAAACATGTTTACGATTTTTTTTTTCTAAATTACGTTAAGGACACAACTGAGAAAAGAATAAAGAGATGAAGTAATTCCTTTAATTAAATTCACAATTATTTGTTTTGTTTTTTTTTTTTTTTAAATATCACACTAAAGTTTTAGATAATAGAATTTTTGAAAATAAATTTATTTTATTTAAACAATCATAAAAGTGTGAACAAATTTTCGAATTTCATAGTTTATTTTTGTTTGTATTTGTTTTTTTGATTTATAAAAATCAATATGATTCTATTTGTCCATTTAAATTGTATAATTTGAAAATGTCGTGAAGAAATTACGAAAAGTTTATTATGAATTTGCTGACCAAAGGATAACACCTTAAAAGTAATCAGAAAAACGTGTTCTTCGTCTATTCCATTTTATTTGGATAGTGACAAAGTAGAAGGATACTCCCACAAAAGTGTCTATATAAAGTCTAGGCCGGTATAGTTCTTATATCTTAGAAGGATATAGAAGAATGCTTGTAAGAAGAAAATGTTGACATAGATAGGAACAGCAATAACTAAAGGTGCCATCCATCTTTTTCCAAAAAAAACAAAAAAAAAAAAGAAACAATATTCAAATAAAAATAAATTTATAGGAATATTCACTAGAATGTACACAACAAGATATTCTAATGTTTTTTTTTTTTAATTTATTTATTTTTTTTTTTTTAATTTCTCTAAAAATACCAAGAAAATTGCTTAGCGATTTTTTGTTTGTTTGTTTGTTTTTTTTTTGAATGAAACGCTTCTTGCCATGTACAAAATATAAAACTAAGAAACGTTCCTCAATTTCTATGAAGCCATGTGATTTTCCACCATTTATGCGATTTTACTCACGATGAGTTGACGTCATCTTCAAATTTTCCTTATATTCTTCTCCATTTTCCAAAAATTTATCATTATATCCTTTTTGGCACTATTACCACCTTAATAAAAATTATCTTAATGGATAGCACGATACGTAAACGTTTTCTTATTTTATTTTATTTTTTTTTACTATACTATTTTTTAATTTTGTATTTTTTTTTTGTTTTTACTTATGTTTCTTATTATTTGTCTTCTTCTTTATAATATTTTCACAAAAATTTTCAATATATATTTTTGCATCACTTCCTTATTCCTTACATATTTTATATACCATATAATCCATAGGTGTATTTAAACCGTTATACACATATGTTAGAAAGGTGTAGAAATCAGGAAGACTACGATCTACCATCTCTCAAGAATGGGCTACGAAAACAGAAACCAAGTAAAACGTGTCTTCTGGGGAGGCGCGCGAAAACAATTTTCCTTATATATGTTATTATTTTTGAAAAAAAAAAAACAAACAAACAAGACAAAACAAAAAAAACAAATTAATATTTTGTAGATTTTTTTTTTTTTTAATATCATAATTCTATAAAAATAAAAATAAATAAAATAAATAAAAAATTATTCTAACATTGCACTGAACTGGTATTAGAAAAACCAAAAAGAAAAACGAATTTTTGAAAAAAAAAAATGTATATAATAATATAATTTTTGATTTTTTATTACGACACTAATCACAACAGCAATCTTAACACTTTATTTTTATTTTGGATTTTTTCCACTAATTTTTAGAAATTATTTTTCTTTTTTTGAAATTTTCATTATATTTTTCCGTTTTCGAATTTTTTTTTTTTAACTTTTGATTAACAATTATTATTATAATTTTGTTTTGTTGAATTGAATTTTTTAAAAATTATTCTTATTATGATTATTAAATTTTTTTTTTTTTTTTTGGAAAAAAAAAATTATAATTTACACTGTTTTATAAACTAGCCCTACAATATTGTACCGAGCTAGGCCTATGAAAATGGGTTTTTTAGGCTCGTCGAACCTGCATCAAGCACGATGCAAACTGCACTTTTGATATTGCAATTTTGGTACACCCCCTGTGTGAGCAATGCTCTTGTCAGGCATTTCCTACTAGATGATATCGCTATACGTATATATAAAGAGAATGAGGTGTATAATGGGGGGATAGGGAGCTTGTACTATTGGGTAGAGGATATGTGAGGGGGGTTTTTGGGAGGATATAAAAGGGTTGCAGAGGCATCCACCAAGAGTATCGAAATGTTTGTGTTACCATGGCTCAGGCATACAATTCACTCACCGTTCTAGATATTTGCTAGCCCACCATATCCCAGGCCAGTAAAGCCCCAATAGCCTAGGCGGCGATGGTAACGAAGGAACAGAAAGCAAGTAGGCATGGCTAGGTTGAGATGTGCTACCATATGTAGCCCTTACCCATTATCACCATCATTACCATCCTACCCCCTCTACCTCCCCCGCCCGCCCCCCGTCCACACATCCATCCTCCCCAAAATCCGCCCCAGTCTACCCCAACTGGATTCGAACCCTGAGAGTCAGGATACTTATACCTCTACCGACACCACTATCCCATACCTTTACCCTATAACGCCCCTTGGCGCTTTATAGGGGCCTTCAACAGCACCGAAAGTAGCAGCAGCAGCACCAGGAAGCAGCACCAACAGCAGCAGCAGCTTTCTATAGTCGGTTTCAATATACCATTCTTTGTATTATGACTCGCCCTTAAGCATCCTTGTGTTATGGCTATCCCTGGAGTAACTTCTCAGTCACCTTTGCCCCCCATCACCCTCCAATAGCTATCAACAAACGCACTTCATACCTCAATCACACTAACTATAAACCTATTCCAAAAATAACAAAAAAAAAAAAACAACAACAATATTATTTTTTCCCCGATGGGTGGGGGATGGTGGGTTGAAGTTCATACTTACACATATTTTGGGAACATATTATTGGATATATTTTTATTCGATAAAATTTACCCCTTTTAAATGGAACATCTGAAAAGGTTTCTTCTTAATTGCATTGATATGGGAAAGTTTTTTTTTTGTTTTTTGTTGGGGGAGGGGGAGGGGGGATAGGGATGGTAAAGAAGAAGTAGTAGTGTTGTGGGGGGTTTAGTATGTTGAACTAAATATGAATGATGAGGGGCAAGTGGGCCAATTGGCCCTCATAAAACAGAGTATGATATCCAGAAATCCAGAAGTAGAATAAACGGATAGGAACCCTCTGATATCCTTCCTTTCCTCCCAATGCCCCCATCCTCTTGCCGCCTTTCGGTACAAATTGCATCTTTACTAGTATATCCTCTCATCATCCCAGTCTAATTCTTATCAATTTGTGGATAAACATGTGTACGTGTACAGGATAGCATGGTTGTTTCGGACAATCCCATCCCCCTATCACACTTTCCTCATTTTACTTTAATAAACCCACCCCCCTCCAAGCCCCCCACCCGCCCCAGAGAACCCTTGTTGCAGTCCGTGCAGTATATGTGATAAGTTGAATGCAGCGTAACACCATGCGGTGGAGGGAGTTGTGAAGGGAGGGGAATGTACACAGAATGCAATAAACCCCAAAAAGGTTCAATCTACCAAATACACATACACATAGTGTGTATGATACACACCCTATACACGCAATATGTTAACCCCTATATGAGGGGGGGGGGGGGTATAGTGACGGGGGAGATAGGGGGTGGAATGGTTTGCTGCATATTATACACATCGTACACGTGTACAGAGTGTATACAGAAAAACGCATTTGGCCTGTCCTGCAACACACAACACTCTATCCCACTTTCCTTCCCCCTTTGTCCATACTTTCATCATTTCATCCTCCTCGTCCGAGCACGCCTCCCTCCCCCTTATGCACACGATGCAAAATTCAATCTCGTACCCGAAAATTTTGCAGGACATGTTGACTGTTATCCAACGGTACACAACATACTTCGCCTGACACCACCACCATAACCACCCGATTCGCACAAATATACTTTGCAAAATGTTTTGGGGTTGGTCAGTGAGGGGGTTGAGGGGGGGTTTGATAGCAGTGCAGTTGATCTGGGCTACTCATCATACACGTGTATAAATATACTTGCACGCATACTCGTATGCATTCATTCGTGTAGAATGGTCGCGTTGCACTTTTGCGCCCATTCTCCAATCCCCCGTCTACCCGTACCCGCAAAAACCTCCACAATTGCCGCCGCGCAGTACAAGAAATAGTAGGCCCAGTTCGATGCAATTCCGAATGCACCGGCTGACCGTATTCTATCCCCCCCCCCCCTCTCATTTAACCCTTCCAATCCCTGGTTCAA